>ML994632.1:1484415-1745579 GCA_010093925.1 Zopfia rhizophila CBS 207.26
AGGAGAACAGGACCCACGGTAGGAAATGTATTAGTAGAGCAGTGATAGTAGCCCTTTCGGCTCAGCCGCCGGGCGTTAATAAATTGTGTGTGTGTATGGCGATTTGACAACACAGATCAAAGCCGAAAAGACTGAGATGGGCGGAAAATCTCGACAGGAACCCCCCCGGACGCCTCCAAAAACTCGGTCGATAACTGCGGAAGAGAAGAAAAAGGTCTCTTTCACAGATGACCCAAACCCTTTCTCTCCATTGTTATCACAACCCCTTTCTCGCTCTCCGACCCCAACACGCTTGCCCGCATCACCACGTCCCCTAAAATCACCATCTCCGCCAACATCTCAGCCATCATCTCCGACATTAACCCTAGCCTCCGACTTTATAACGATATCTTCGCGCATAGACACGTACTCCAACTGGCCCCATCAATACCTCTCCCCAACAAAACTCGCCGCCGCCGGCTTCTACCACTTATCCACGGACGACTACCTAGAAGATGATGCCGTGGAATGCGCCTTCTGTGGTATACAGTACAGCGAGTGGGACGATCTCGACGTCCCCATCAAAGAGTTAATGCCGGAACATGAGGACAACTGCCCTTGGCCAAAACTCACAGCCGACTTCTTCAACCATCTCCCACTAATTACACCTCCAAACACCGCAACACCCCGTACACCAAACAAGAACCGTACGCTTACCACACCCCACACACCAAAGAAACCGCCTCCAAGCCGCATACCTCGACTGTCACCGAAATGTAATCTACTACCCCTCCAATTACCCCAACCAACAAACCCCCAGCCGTCTCCTCAACTGTCCGCTCACTCGCCGCCTCCATCACCCCCAGCATCCTCTCCACAACCACGTACATACGCCACAGTACTCGCTTCACCACAGCCAACCCAACCAAATCGTCTCCGCCAGAAGCCGCCAGGTCTAGTACTTACAGTACAAGATCTTATAACACGATTTCGTAATAAACCGTCTCCATTCCACCAACAACTACCAGTATTGCAATACGACATAGCCGCAGCAGCAGTAACAAACTCTCTATCGAAATTTCTACTCTCAACACTTCCAGCGTTTACTAGATTTCTATCAGACATACAAGGAGGACAATATATCAGGCATTCCCCGTATTGGGGAGGAACTGAACACAGAGGTACTGAAATGGACTCCAAACGTGGACGCGGTCCGAGCAACGATACGCCAATACACCTCACCCATTATACCGACCTAACCCACCAATCACCTCGTGTTACAGAGAGCAGACAGCGCTTCAGCCACCGAAGATAGGAAGCTGAACACTTAGAGAATACACTCTGAGCCAGTCTGCAATCAATATTACTAACCCACGAGCAACCGAAGAGAAATGGTAAAATAAAGTACAAACCATCAAGGGAATTCTATATGGGCTTGAATGAGAACAGAACTCACCGGAGGAAGTGGAACAATGCTGATGTAAGGGCTGAATGAGGCTGAATGAGGCCAAGACCACCGTAGGAAGTGTAGTAGTAGATTAGCGCTAGTAGCCCTTTCGGCTCAGCCGCCGGGCGTTAATAAATTGTGTGTGTGTGTGTGTATGGCGATTTGACAACAGCCAGTCCGACATCTTCCCGCCAATTGATGGGGTGAGCCTGGGTGAGTCGGGTGAAGGGGGGTAAGAGGACCCGATTAAGGTAGTTTATTGGCCGTGAGACCCCACCCCCCTGCATTAATTCGTGCGCGCTGAGGTAAGCGAACAACAATCGACATCTCCAAAACATCAACAACACCAAGTTCAAAGAATCATAACTCTACAACACCACCATTAATTTGCACGATTGGCATGTCTATTGAAAGCCCTCGAACCCCGCAACAATCTAGAACCCCCGATATACCTGATACGTGGCGCCGTTCCCGATATTTCCACGACTGCGATAATAAACAAGATAGGGAGACTATGGCGAGCATTGCAGCGCGTCACCACATTGATGTGGCTACAGGCAGGCGATGGCGCAAGGAGAGGTAAGAGCTGGGTACACCAATTGCAATACACCGTGTACGGAAGATTAAAGCCGAGAAGAAGGGTAATAAGCTTGGGAGACCGTTCCAGATACCTCAAACAACTCTGGATGAGATGTGCGAAGATACGAATCCTGTGCGATGGAAACCTCTCATTATCTAGAGGAGGTACTGGCATATACCAAATGGAATCCGATCGCTGCAGAACAACCTTAAAGTGCGTAAAAAGCGCGCTGGAATGTACGTTGCTTCGCGCCGGAAGATCATTCGAAAGGAGAACAAGCTCCTCCGCACCTCATTTGGATGGGATAACAAGGATAAACCCTTGTTTGGCTATTTTGACAGGGTGTTCTACACTGACGAGGCTCATTACAATATAACTGGATTCAAGCAAGCACCTAGAGTTCTCCGAGAGGAAGGGACACGTGAGGAGCCTTAAAATATCGCTCAGCAGCACGATCAAGATTTAGAGTGGGCTATCCACATGTACTCTTACGTCAATTACTATGAGAAAGGCCCTCTTAAGTTTTACAGTGAGGTTGACAGAGATAACAACCTACTACCTACGCCTAAGCCTCCTAGCAAGCCTCGAAGAAGAAAGAATGAATTAGATAAGAGCCTTCGCCAAAGAGTACTTAACTGGGAGGCTAATAAACCTCCAGAAGTTAAGCAAGAGATTAAGGGCGCCCACATGACGCAGGCCTACTACACTAAACACCTTCTTCCTACGTACATTAAGGCTATACACAAAGCTAGGATAAGGGATAGCTTATTTGACTGGTATCTACAAGAGGATAACGACCCATCTCACGGCACTAGAAGTACAGGCAACGCTGCTTGGATAGAGAAGCTAAAGAACTGGATTCTTACTATAGAGCACCCAGCTCAGTCGCCCGACCTCAATCTAATTGAGGGCCTGTGGAACATCCTTGTTCAACGCGTTGAGCAGCGAATTCTCCATGGTAACTTGCGCCTTAGGCCAGGTTCTGAGCTAGAGGAGGAGTGGGATGGAACAAAGGATAGCTTGAAGAGGATACTACAATAAGAATGGGATAAGATACCTATAGAGGAAGTACGCGCTCGAATTATGGAGATGCCGTGGCGTTGCAGAGAGATGGTGAGAACTAGTGGGCTGGCCTGTAAATCAAAGCTCTGGTAACGCTAGAGCAGCCCTCTCAACACCAGAAAAGGTTATGCTATTGCTTAATTAGGCAATCAATCGAGTTCATTTGATTTGAGCTCAAAATAATGATTTTTGGTTGAGATATGTTGCTGATTCCTCAGTTGTATGGAGATTTTGGTGGGGGGCCAGAATCCTTGGCACCGCGCACGAATTAATGCATGGCCGTGACCCTGTTATGGTTGCACTGCCTCCGGCTGGAATTGCAGCGTTTATGAGGCTAGCTTAGGCACCCTATTAACTATGGATTCACCGGATCCCCCTTTTGTGTATGACTCCTCATTCAGCAGCCTAATTGTGATCCGAAAACTGCTGCCTGGCCTCCACTAAACGTTTACAGGCTTCTTATCCTCGATGGCCATGGCTCACACCTGACTATGTATGTATGAAGTTCATTAAGTACGTTAGTTAGTTATTTATATACAGTCGCTAGCGAAACCGGCTTCCTCTCGAACGCAGCTCCAACAAAGTTTGCCCCGCTCTGCGAGCAGGGATCTAGGGCCGCCCTTCACACATTTGGTAAAGCGTCGATCCACAGAACACGTGCTCAAACCAACAATACCAAGCTTTGGTACGGAGGTGCTTTGCAAAAGTAAAGGCCGCTCACGTAATCATTGGCAAGGCTGGATCGTGCACTGCACCCGATGCATCCTTGAGCACCGGCCCTAATCAAAACAGAAAGTGGATAATAATTTTCGCTTGAATCTTAGCTTTCGATTAATGTAATTTTTATTACATTTGAACTTGATTGGGCTGCACAATCGTGGCTGGAAGTTGGCGATTTTAGGAGATTTTGGTGTTCCTCGGGTTCTGCCGGACCCCACCGCTTCTTGGCGCGGCCGTTACTTTTGCAAAGCACCTCCGTACACGTCATATTATGGGGTTTCGTTTTAGGTACCAAAATATGCACAATGGCCGTAGGGCACCAAGTAAAGTTGCGATGCTAAAGGCTTGATCGTGTTGCATGTATCCGTATGTATCCGCACGGATACTATTAACACATAGGCCGCTTGCGGGAGCCATATTCTCTGAGACGTACACAATGAGCCGCACACCAAGATTAAACATTCTCCGTCACGGATTTATCCTTGTCCTCACTGGTAATCTCAATCATTTGCTCCACCTTGCGAGGATTGGGTGGTTCTCTTCCCGCGCGAACGTCAGCCCCAGACACCCAGGAGTCTTCGTCTTGAAGGTATTTGAAATATCCAAACCCGCAAGAACAAGTTATTTTGGACAGGTCAACCGGTTCATTATCCGGATGAGGTGGGATAGTAGGCTTACGGCAGCCGGTGGTACCGTCTCCAGGGTTATCGCACTGAATTTAAATACTCACATTAGTAACTCTAAAACTAGTTTAAGTGGCCTAATGTAACACTCACCGGATCCATATGATTTGCTAGCTAAACTGGTAGAGTGCTTAACGGAGTGTGGATGGGTTTGAGGGAGGCGACTAATGTTGAAAGCTTTGGTTGTAGCTTCTGAGGGGCGCCTTTATCTCTTAAGCTGATGGCGACGCCCTTTAGAGTTTTACCCCGCTCTGTGAACAGGATCATTAGCGCCCCACCTTACTTAATATGCCCAATTTCCCCTATACGGTATGGTACAGTTTTGGTTAAGGTATACTATTGTTTATTATTAACGCTATTAAATACTTGTGCTTTTAATATAACGCTTTACCGGACGTATATAGTGGGGCGCTAGGATTCCCCAAGTTAAAACTTTTGCAGCACCAGCTCTTCAGGGGAAGCCAGTTTCGCTAGCGACTGTACCTTCGGTGGCTACATTCAAGGTTCCGAAGTCAGTTGATCTGCTAACTAGCTAATTTACACTGCGTTATTTTTGGTTATGTACCGTACAGTCGGTTGGTTGGTTTCATTTACCCTGACCTCTCCCTTCTTTCCGGGATATGCAGGCTACCACTACTACGATCTATCCTTTATCTACAGTGTTATAATTGTGAACCATTTCATGCACGAAGTTTTTGCCTCGTTAGGCCTATGGTAGTTCCCTGGCTTCGGTTTGGTTTGGTTTTATACTACTGTGAGCACCTTCTAGTCTAATTCCTTGCGTTCTCTTATGTTTATGCATTTAGAGTGAATCCCAAGCTTGAGTTGTACCTCCCAGCATAGCCTTTGTATGGTACATGTCCATTGTATTATCCATCTTGTATGGTTAGCAGGAATCTGGTGAATGCCGGCAGTGCTGAGAGTAAGAATTGTGATAGTAAGTCTATCGCTCTTATGACTAGATTATCTTGTGTATGATCGTCTCGCGGTGTTGATTGCGGTCTTTTCAATGGTGAGGGTCGATTGTAAAAACGGTTGTGTAGGTCTTGGATGGAGAGTGTCGGGTTCGGTGAGCTGTGGTATGGGCTCGCTGTTGTGGGGTCCGTTGGCGATATTGACGGAACATGGTGGATTATGCTACAATGGCACTATATCCTCGGCAATCTGCAACAGACCAAATACATGCATAAACCGTGCAGGAAGGTGACTAGCGTCACCAGGCCAAAGTTCATGATACAGTTTGCCCAAGTAATCGCTTTTGATCAGTCGTTAATCTGCCTTGTGCATCTGTAGATAAGACCAGTGAATTGATTAATATACCGACATCTACTACGCAGCCGATACAAACACTTCTCCAGATTCTATGGTACATTCATCACAGTCGCCTTCCAATGCAATCTCATCTTCCAGCTCCACCTCAATCATGTCTTCGGTCTCACTTTCAAGATACCTCGGCCTGTCATACCTCTCCCACCATGCTTTCTTCGCAAGAGTCATCGCATCCACCTTGTTGCTTGCAAACCATCTCCAACGGACCTTGCGATACTGTACTGCGCACATCTGCTCACCCGGTGCTATGAATCGTCTTTGCTCATCCTCTACACGACCATGAAAGCCGCCGAATCCAGGGTCCGCAACGTTAGTGAACGGTACAACCACGCCGGATGCCGTCAGCGCTGTTGATACTGGTATCACTAAGTTCCCACTGGCGGCGCTCCGTCCTCCTAACTGTTCTGTTATTCGAGCGTTGAGCAGTGTGTGATAGGCCACGATCATATATATGTCTTCTCCTTCGTCGATGGTTCTCTCTATCCATTTCTGGGTTTCTTTAGATTGTATGGCGTCTCGAAACCATTCTCCCGCATTCTTTAGATAGTAGGTCTTGGCTTGCTCGGCTGAAATCCGAACTGACGCTTTGAGACGCCTCGAAAAAGAGGAGGAAAGGAAGGTGGTAAGCTGTGATGCCACATTTTGATGCTTGACGGAATGATGAACGCTATCATACTGAGTTTGGACTTTCTCAGTGACCTCATGGCCAGAATGGCGAAGAGGATCATGGAAGTCTTGATGAGGGTTGTCTAAGCTAATAACGAAACGCCCAAGGCTGACGGCTGACAGAGGAAGAAAAAACTGTGAAAGTAGGATACTTGGAGACATTGTTTATTATTGTAGAAGAGAGACGTGAGGAAATAGAATTATTTATGCTCTTCTGCCGGAAGAAGGCAGTGCTTACGTCTTGAAAGGTATGACGTGGCGAGGCTTCGCACAGCCTCGATCAGCCGCGCTGCGCCACAGCTCTTCAGCTGAACTTCATTGCAAAAGCAAGCTCAGCATGCCGCGCGGGCAGCAAATATTCTAGTGCCCTTGCACACTGTTCTATATCTCCAGAGATTTAAGAGTGTATCTAAACCGTTTGTTATGGTCTTCTCGCGTATCTTCACATTCTATAACAGCAGCTATGGACGATAACGTCGACACCGACACGTTTTTACTCGAGAACTTCGAGCTCGTTCTAAGCTTAGTAGCCGGTAAGGATAACAGCCTCCAAACAGAGCTATATATGCACTATGCTGTGTTAAAAATCAAGCTGTTCCAGCGCTGGGGACGAATAGAAGATCTCGAAGAAGCGATTGAGAAGGGGAAGCATGCTATGGCGGAAACGCGGGAAGAGCATAAAGCCTATACAGAAAGGCTGAACAACCTAGGTATTATGCTCGAAAGTCGATATATGCGTACGGGAAATATGGAAGACCTTGAAGAGGCGATTCGAGTAGCGCGACAAACCGTCGACGTCACACCTAAAGACCATCCAGATCTCGCGGCTTGGCTAAATAACCTGGGAAGTAAACTCGTTCGCCGATACGAACGCACGGGAAAGATGGGGGATCTGGAAGAGGCGATCCGAGTAGCGCGGCAGGCCGTCGACGTCACGCCTGAAGGCTATCCGCATCTTGCAGGTTTTCTAAATAACCTGGGAATTAAACTTAGAAGCCGATATGAACGCATGGGAAAAATGGAGGATCTCGAAGAGGCGATCCGAGTAGTGCGGCAGGCCGTCGATGCCACGCCTGAAGACCATCCAGATCTTGCAGCTTTACTAAATACCCTGGGAAACATACTCGGAAGCCGATATGAACGCACGGAAAAGATAGAGGATCTCGAAGAGGCGATCCGAGTAGCACGGCGGGCCATCGGCGTCACGCCTGAAGACCATCCAGATCTTGCAAAGAGGCTAAACAACCTGGGAAACAAACTCGTTCGCCGATATGAACACACGGAAAATATGGAGGATCTCGAAGAGGCGATCAGAGTAGCGCGGCGGGCCATCGGTGTCACGCCTGAAGACCATCCAGATCTTGCAGGGAGGCTAAACAACCTGGGAATTCAACTCGAAAGCCGATATGAACACACGGAAAAGATGGAGGATCTCGAAGAGGCAATCCGAGTAGCGCGGCAGGCCGTCGACGTCACGCCTGAAGACCATCTAGATCTCGCAGGTTTTCTAAATAACCTGGGAATTAAACTTGGAAGCCGATATGAACGCATGGGAAATATGGAGGATCTCGAAGAGGCCATTCGGGTAACCCATTACGCTTGGAAATGCGAGAACGCCACTCCCTTTATTCGTATACGCGCTTCCACTCAGGCGATCCGGCTGCTTCAAAGTCAAGAGGACTTCGAAAGCGCGTACAATCTTTCAGTGAAGGCTATAAGCATGCTGCCCTACGTTTATAATAGATCCCTAGACCACCAGGATCAACAGTACGTTGTCTCACACTTTTCTGGACTAGCCACGACTGCTTGCTCTCTTGCTCTCCAAACAGGAAAGGGACCCGAAGCTGCTTTAGAGGTACTAGAGCAAGGACGCGGAGTGATTCTTAGCATTCTCATGGATGATCGAAGCGATACTTCGGAACTAAAGGCTGCCTATCCCCTACTATGTGCCCAATATGAAAGTCTTTGTCTGGAAGTGAATAAGTCTACCAAAGATATTATGGATGATCGTATACGGAGGTCTGCATCAGCAAGTCGGAGAGAGGCAATCGCAAAGCTTGAGCAGTGTGTACGAGATATCCAGCAACTTCCTAGGTTCGGCCAGTTTCACAAAGGCCTTACTGCCAAGCAGATGCAGAGCTGTTCCGCGGAAGGCAGCGTCATCGTCGTAAACGTTACTGACCTCAGGAGCGATGCCATTATTGTTACTGCCGACGCGTTTAGCGTCCTCCCACTTCCCGGTTTGAGCTCAAGTAAAGCCCAGGACTGGGTTAACCAAGATCTTACTGCACCTTTAAAGAACGGTAATAACAAAGCCTACTGTCAATTCTTGTTATGGCTATGGCATGGGTGTGTGAGGCCTGTATTAGACGAGCTTCAGTTGTACGCGCAGCCTTCAGCAGATAACCTACCTAGGGTTTGGTGGATCGGAACTGGAATTGCTAGTTCTTTCCCTTTCCATTCCGCCGGCGATATCTCTAATAGGCCGAAAGAGAGTACGTGTTACCGGATCATCTCGTCTTATACGCCGACATTTAAAGCTCTTCGTTATGCCCAAGACCGTGCTAGAACCACTACACTGTCCCGCCGCGATTCTTGGAAACCAGTTGTTGTAACCATGCCTAAGACCCCGAGCGCAGGTGATCTTCCAGGGACAACAGCAGAGAGCTCTGAGGTCATAGCAGCTATGGGGCTTTCTCTTTCCAAAGGGCTACCTATGGAACACCCTAACGTTGCAAGCACTCTGGTTCAACTCCAGAAGTGTAATATTGCTCACTTCGCCTGCCACGGAGTATCAGACCCAGATGATCCTTCTAGGAGTGGCTTAATACTACAGACGGTGGGAACAGATACTGAAGAGCCGAGACAGGACATACTGAGTGTTTGCGAGTTATCTCAGGCTCACCTTTGCAGGCTGAGATTGCATACCTCTCTGCCTGCTCGACTGCGCAGAATCGGGTGGTAAGGCTGTCAGACGAAGTGCTCCATGTTGTCAGCGGGTTCCAGATCGCTGGGTTTAGGCATGTGGTTGGGTGTCTATGGCCATCTGATGATAGCGTATGCATAGATGTTGCGAAGTTGTTCTACTCCGAATTATTTCGGAATGGAACAGCAAGGTATAACGATCGAGCTGTTGCGTTAGCATTGCACAAGGCAGTTGTAAAGGTTCGGGAAAGCGATAACTACTGTAAGCGGCCGTTGCGCTGGGCGCAGTATGTGCATTTTGGCGCATAATCCCGAAGGTAATGAGGTTCTTATTAGGTTGTAACGTATACTTTGGCCATGTGACGCTAAATCCTTGAACTGGCTAGCTGAGCATGTTTTCGATCTTGTACAGGTTGTGCTGTGCCACCGCTAGTAGGGAGGGTGGCCGACCCGCTCTGGCCAGACCCTTGTTGAGATATACTGAATTCGATGGGAGTGTGGGAGAAAATGGCTGATAGAAAGACTGAGCCACATGTGGCGGAACCTAAGCTCCAGAGTACACAAGCCACCGGTACCGTCCGGTATGTACCGTTATTTAACGCTAGACTTAGCTCGGTAAGGCAGATGCCAAGAGATCTGCTTCCGGGGCGGGGTAAAATCTCTCTGGTGCGGTTGGAGGTGAAGCCGGTTTTGCAAGCGGCTGTATGGGTCAACTCCACTCCACCGGGCTGCTAAAAGTGGACACGAATCGGCTATCAAGCTCTTCCTATAACAAGACGGGTTTGATGGGAACTGCGCAGATCAAGATGGTGAAACTTCACTACACCGGGCTACTAGAAATGGACACGAAGCTGCTATCAAGTTCCTGCTCCAACAGGCACATGACAATCATGGGGGAAGAACGAGACGTTACTATACGCTGAGCTACATATGTATTCATGGCATGTTGTTTCTTAGTCGTAGTCTTTGATTCCTTTCTGAAAAACTATTCAAAGTTTGAATGAGCAGTGATTCTACTCGCCGTCCAGACTGCTGGCGTCTCATTTAAGCTCAGACTGGCATCCAACGCCATTGCGAATTAGCTAACGCCGGAGTTGATTATAGCCTTAAGAATCTGGTGCACTGTGCGATTTATTCCAATACCCGTAAATCTACCCAAACCACAGCACTCCCAGTGCTAAGGGCAGTGATTTCACTCCTAAGCGATTTCTGTTTATCAAACGCACCTGGCCTTCTGAGTCTGTGTGACCATCACCCTTTTTGGAATATCTCCTTCAGGCAACCCATAATCCCTTCCTACCTAACATGGTCTACGTGGTAGCGGGCCTCGGTTCTTGTTGCCTAGGTCCTTGGCCTGGGGGGCCAGATCCCAGCCAGAAATGAAATGCATGGCCGGACAAGGTTACGTTATACGTGAGTGTTGGCCGAGCGCCGTTGATGTCGATATTCATCACTCAGCACGAGAGCAGAGTCATAAGTTCAAAGTGCTATATGGTGATGGAATTTTACGGGCATGTAGACTCCTGATGCGGCTCAGCTTTCTGGAGTGCTAGATAAAATTGAGGTTGCACAACTCTTCTGTTTTGAAACTTGCTGCTACATTTTCTACGTTGCCTTTTGAAGCCTGTCCTCCCATGTCAAATGACGGTGTCGAAACCGGCTGTCTCCGCAAGCATCGGCGGAGAACTAGCCTTGCTATTATCCTAATCCTCTGGACAGCTTGTGACTCTGCGAAGCCCGTCATCACTGGCAGGCGCCCCGCCCTACACTCTGCGGCTGGACTAAGCACAGAGCCTCTGGCATCTTGAAGTATTAAGGGATAATGGCGGATAGAGCACTTGACCTAGCTAAGAAAGAGAAACCTAGAGGTGTTCAATTTATACTTGGTGTCCTTAAGGTAACCATAATGAACAATAAGATCAGATATACATTATTTAGAAGGAAATATGTATGCTAAGTTTGCAGGCATTCCGCTAGTTCAAACTCCGAAGTGACTGTGTGAGTGGCATTTATATACGTTACTCACTTTCCAGGCAATGAGGATACAGATTCCGGCAAACTTGGAGTTTAGGGCCCTGAAGCGACTTGGCCAGAACCATCGATGTTACAATTTCCAGGTACGTGACGACTTTCGGCTTTGGAAGCTGGGCCTCTACTTTCCATGATTATAGTTGCTCCGGTTCGGTAGACAGATGATCTCGCGGCGAAGTGTCCACGGACATTAGGATACTGAACTGTTCGCCCCAACCTTTGTGGGAGATAAGGATCGCGAGTGCGCCGTTGGAGGTAGTTGGATGTCGCTGGGCGCTGATGTAGCTGTGGTAATGGACAGCTGGTCATCCTGAGTTCTGGCGCTTGCGCGGCGATAGTAGTGTACCGCAGTTGTAGGTATTCGAACGAGCGTCGCGTTTTCACTTGAAGGACGGATGGTTGGCGATGAACCCTGTTTTTAGCGACGCGAACTCTGAGTCATGCCAGCCTACCCCACCGCGCGTGCCCAATCATTTTACCCGCCACCCTGTTTCCGAACAACCCAAGCGCCAACGTGAATTCATCCCTCATGCAACAACACCACCATGAAGGACGGACTGCGGACCTGCCATTCTCATCTAGCTGTTGGGAGAGAATGCCAAGGTGAGAAAATTGTCCATAATAAGCTTCCACCATCTCAGGAAGACCGGTAAGATAAGCTAACTCATTGACACAGAGCATACTAGTCGCCGCTCCGTAACTCAGGTGCAATCCGCAAAAAGACGAACCGACAAGACATCTGAGATTGATCTGCCGCCCGCGAAGAGAGCCCGTTTGGCACGTACAGAAAGGCCCAAACTTGCGGACGAAGAAGCACAGGCCGGGACTAAGGTATGGCATCATTCCCTCATTGCAACTAGAACTGATAGAGAGTTCGTGTAGATTATCTAGCAGCCAAAGCCTTCGCTTTTTGGAAGTAACAGGCTCTCCTTCCGGAATTATCTCAGGCTGGCAATTTCGAAGAGGCCCGCGGCCGCGAAGGCCCGACTCAGATCTGCGCTGCTGCTCATCGAAACCCTCCATAAGTGAGGAGAGTCCACTCTATACGTACATGCCGGTTCCATCGTCCGCAGAGCTTTTGCCCAACTCCCAACAAACGCTTTGGAAACGGTACGAGGACCAAGTCTTAATAGAACATCCATCATCCGGCTGCATTCAGATGGTACTAGAAGGGAGAGCTGTATCCATGCGCAAATCGGACTGCTGGCTGAACGCAACTCAGGAGGCGCTAGTATGCATCTGGTATAGGATTTCAAGGTAACATTTAGTCACACGCAATGCAGAGTCTTTTAGGCTCACAGTCGAGTGGACACTGGGGAAATCGGGGCTGATTCGCAGGAAGCTGACTGCCTCCCAATTTCTCGACAACACATGCTATAGGTGGGAAAGACAACTCGATTATAGTTCATATCTGCCTCTACATATTTCCAACAGCTATGGAATGGTATGGTGAGTTAAGGTACCGAGACTACTCTGTAGGCGGTAGAGGGAAACAATGACCCCACACAGTGTGGCTAAAAATAATTACGGTTATTTTACCGTTGTTACCGTACGGTACAGGCAATAACTGCAGTAATAAAAATAATTCCGGTCCCCCGATCCTACCCCGATTCTACCCCGACTCGACAGACCTGACAGACCTGAGAATCTCTTGGCAAATATGTACCTTTGATCGAATTAGCGGTTTTGAAGAAGCTTCAGATCCAATATCAGGAATCAATGGCTCTATATTAGAATCTGAAGCCATATTTTACAGTAAATTCCGTCGTGCAGGCATTTTCTAAGATTATGATTTGATTTGATTTGATTATTCTTACGCCTCGGGTGCCGATAGGCCCGGTGAGCTACCTCAAGATATGTACAATAGTGCGAACTCTGAAAACCTTGGTCCCATCATCTCATTCTTAGTCCTTCCCTTTGTGATGCCAGCATTTCAATATCTATGGCTGTGAACTCTCCAATTGCTGTCTATTGTTTGTGCCTACCTTGTCTGTCCTGGATTCTGGTTCCATTGAGAGCAATTTCCCACGTGTTGGTCATCAGGATAGCAGCCGGCCAACTCACCATTTCCCAGGTTTATGTTTTCCAGGCAGGTACTATTTATTCAAGTCGTCCTGTAGCCAGGGCAAATCGTATGGTTTGATTGACAACTTCTATATCTGGTTTCCAAGATTCGGGCGGTCCATCCAGGTATTCTCCAGAGGCTGTTTTCCGTTCTGTTCTTCCACCCAGGAAGAAAGAGAGGTCTCCCCAGCGGGTTCCCGCAACTTCTAATAGGGATTTCCGTTGCTCTGTCCACCGCAAGCACTCGAACAGGAAGTGTCTGGCTGTTTCTCGTGTTGGTCCACATTCGCATTCTGCCGATTCCACTGCATTAATTCGTGCTAGGTCATTGTTCAGGCGGCTGTGCTTCGTTCAGAGCTGACAGATTGCCTTAGCTTCATTATACAAGCATTTGTCGTATAATAGTTTCGTGTGGTTCCCCGGTAGTGCGCTGTCAATTGCGAATTTCCCTTTCTATTTTAGCTCAATCGCTTTTCTTACTTACTTGAGAGCAGGAGCTATTGTTATTGTATGGATAGTGGGCATAAACTCCGTTGTTACATTTATGGCAAGGTCATGGGCCATATCGCCACCATCGACCTTTAATCTCGCTAGCACCTATTGCAGGCGGATTGTTGGTCCTCCTCAATCTCTCAATCTTTGTGCTATCTCACACGTGCCTCTGATAACACTCTACCCGCTTTATCTAATGGGTTAGGCTAAGGCAGATAGGGCTGTAGTACTGTCGCTTGCAATGACAGTAGGTAACGCTAGTCTCCTTAATTCCTGAAGGAAGTTCGTTAAATTGTCCTATACGCATTCGATATGTGCCATCACACTGTGTATCGTAATAAGTTCGGCATGACTTGCTGTAATATGCTCATTTCGGCCGATTCTTAGGCTTTGTTTATCCTCGATCCTGTGTTAGTTATGCTGGAGGCTAAAGTAGATTCCCACGCCAATATTGCCTTTCCAGTACGATACGTCGACATAGAGTATTCTTTCCTTTATTGTGTTCGCCCATCTGACGGCATCCTCTCTTTCTTGGATCGTGATGTTAAAGCTGGTGTGCCAGGGTGCCTTACAGTAAGGTTCGATGGTTTCCAGGTCTAAGAGATCTATCCTTTCGAATCTGCTTGCAATGTGTTGCAAAGGTGACCGGAAGCGTCTGTTTCATGTGTCTATCTGCCGTTTTAAACGCCAGAAGAGATGCTTCTTCGGCAGCGTGTGGCATTTAACTCAGAACTTGCCCTATTAGTAGTCCCACCGATCTTGCATTAGGGTGATGCCGGATTCGGCCTCCGCTTGCTCCAGTCCTAGAGTACAGAAGGCGCCTACTATTGCTTACACTCCTAACCTTTATACCTAGTTAAGTATCTTTATCATCTGTTTTGCCGCTTTTAAGGACCAAATGGGTAAGGTATAGTCAATTACTATTACAACCTTTAATGTGAAAAGCGTCCGTGCTGTTCGTAGATTTAGTTCCTTTATACGCTTTAGTGCGAGTGCTGCCTTCAATCCTCTCTTTCTAGCTCAAACCAGGTGTTCTTTATAGCATAACTGTTAGTTGAGGATTACTCCTAAGACCTTAACTTCATATTTGGGCACGATTTCCTCTCTATCTATTAACAGGAGTGCGCTAGAAAGCTTACTGCTGTTACATATAAAGTGTATAAAGGCTGTCTTACTACCTTTAAAGGTTACTCCGCTTACATGAGCCTACCTTTCCGCTCTTTCTATCACTACTATTTATAGTTTTGTTATATTAGCTTCTACCAGGCCTTTTATAACCTATGCTGTATAGTCATTAATAAAAGCTATTACTCCCTCGTTATAGTTCTGCTTTAATAAGACGAGGTCAGCATTAAAGAATAGAAATAAGATTAGGGAGATGTTTAATCCTTAGAATAGCCCTAATTAGAATAGATCAGTAAGTAAAGTTATTTTACTATTAACTATTACTAAGGCTTTTCTTCCTGTGCAGAAGTCCTAAATCCATTTAACCAGTAGGTATAGTATTTCTTGCCTTTTTAGTCTTTAGGTAAGTATCTTTATGTCTACCCTATTAAACGCGCCACGTATATTGAAACTAACTAAGCTAAAGATTTTATTATCTCTCCAGGCTTAAAAGGCGCTCTCTTATAGAATAGTAAGTGCTTATATTACTAATTAAGCTTTTCAGGCTCTAAAGTAGCTTTTTAGAAGCAAATAGTACTTCTCTATAAAATAAGCTAGCCTTTCTATAATAACAGCCTCTAAACCTTTACCTAGTATAGCTAGTAAGGATATTAGTCTATATAATTAGGCCTTTATCTAGTCTCTTATTCTTTCTTTCTTAATAGGGATAATTATTACTATCTTCTATTACTATAGTAGTTTGCCAGTTTTAAGTAATAACTAATAAAGTACTATTATATGCTTTTTAAGAATCTTCTAAAGCTCTTATTATACCACTATAGGTAATCTATTATTTCTAGGTACTTTAAATAAACTTGCAGTGAAAATTACTCTACAGACCTCTTCCTTTAACAGGGGCTCTATAGATAACTCGTCTTATTACTATCCTTTTTCAAAGATTTCTATAACTAGTAGTAGTTATAGGAAGAATTCTCTAAGTAATTCTTAAATAATATTTATATTCTTTATATGCAACGGACCCCGTGTGGTCTTAAATACTAAAATCTTAATAAAACTTCTATTCTAGTTTAGATCTATATATTTTACTACAGTCCAGATATTATTAGCATCTGTAATAAAGTTAAGCTAGTAAGTCTTTCTCTAATTTCATGCTATATTATGAAATCTTTTATAATATAAGTTAGCTATTTCTTAGGTATATTAATTTTCTATTCTAGCTCTTCTTCTTATTCTTGTTTTATTACACTAAAAAGTGTAGTCCACTCATAATTTTATAAGGTCCTTATTCTACTACCTTTTTATATATAAAGATAGCTTCGCTACTAGGACGTGTCTCTCTACTATAGAAAGTACTAAGTCTATAATATACTTATAGTATTTATTAATGTTATCACAGTCCTGTGGTTTAGGGCAGGTGTATTTTATAGCTTTTACTATTTATTTCACTTTAATCTATCTAGTTTTCCTTTATAGTCTTCTTGGTTTGGTGTTTGGGCTCTGCTATTTAATAGCTAATTTTATTTAAATTACGCTATAGTCTAAGCTATATTTTGTTTCATTAATAATATAATAGCACACCTCATTCATTAACTCAGATATAATTAGTAGAAAGTTAATTATAGTTTCTTTTATATTATTATGTAAGTGCTAAATAGTAACTTCATATAGCGCTAAACTTTATAAGTTTATATTTACTATTAAATTTATAATACCTTTTACTTTACCTTAACGGTCTGTTGTGCCTATATAGTCACCTTTCTAAAGCTAATCATATTAGTTAAAGTTACTAGCTATAATAAGTTCTATATAGTTTCTCTAGTTTCTCCTAGTCTTAGTAACTATCCTATTAATATAGTAGAGACTTTCAGATAGTTCAGAATTCCTTTTACTTATTTTAGGTAGAATATAGACTAAGATTACTAGAGCTTATTTGTCTCTAATCTCTATTAATATTACTACTAGATTAAGAGAGCTTATATTTATTAGTCTTATTATTAAATCCTTATACGTTTAGATTATAGCTTTAGGTCGACTATTATCCCCGTTTAGGCCTAGAAGTAAGAAAGTCTAATATATATATTTTTAAGGTTTTAGTTACTACGTTTTCTTTTTATCCTAGTAGACATAAAGTTCTTAAATAAGAAAGAAAACGAAATCCTTTAGGTATTCTATATTTATAATACTATATTATATTTCAGACATTCTTCCTACGTTCGCTTGGTAAATTTTAAATTCTTTATATATTAAATATAGCATTTAGTTCCCTCTAGAGCCTTTAGTAGACTAGGTAACTTTAATTACTAATTTAGTATAATCCCTTATAGTTAACATACTTTAGCTTACTAGCTATATATTTGTGGTTTATATAACCTATTTTTATATACACTCTACAGATCAGTTCCGGCGCTGGGTACCGGTATACTTTATATTTACTAAATTTCTAGTAGTTATAGCATTATTATAGCGTGGGCATTTATATATATAATTTAGTATAAACTAGTTCTCTATTAACTTTTATAAACTTATAGTATAAGAGGTTCTTAGCTTCATTTCTGCTAGTAAAGTAGATTATAACTAAGTAATATAATTTATCTAGAGATTATTAGCTAAGGAAATGTATTTTATTAATTATTATACCGTTCTCAGCGCTTATTCTAGTATAGGCTTCTTTATAAATCTAAATTTAAATACTATTATAGATAGTATTCTTGCTTATTTTATTTACTTTTATTATATACTATTATTCACTATAAATGCGTGCTCCTGTGTGTGAAGGTATACTCTAACCCTTATTAAGTTACTTTCTTATCTTATAATTCCTACTTATTCTATATCCTGTATTAGTCTGTGGCTCTTAAATACTTATTATATTCTCTCTTAAATATTCTTAATATTAGTATTCTTAATATGCATACTATAGGCTTCTGTTATGTCTAAGTTAAAACCTAGAAGACTTAGTAATATATCTAAAGAGTTATTTAAAAGACTAGAGAGTTAATAGCCTAGCTAAAAAGAATCTCTATTTCCTATTACTACTATAGTATAGGTTAGTCAGCTATTAGCTCTGCTTAAGAGTATATCTTTATATACTTATAATTCTTCCTTATATTCACGCAGTTTCTACTTTAGGTATTTATTTTAAACTTAGACCTTTTATAACTTAGTTTATAATTCATTATGTCTTCTCTTAGTAAGTACTTTTTATTTTTTTATAGCTATTAAAATCTTATTAACCGCCTCTTAAAATTCTTTTATTTAGTTGATTCTTTCTTGCTGGAGCTGCACTATTATTAGTGTAACTAATACTTATATTTAGAGTATATTTATCTTAAAGAGCTTTCTTATCTTTTTTTAGAAAAAATTATAGATTATACTAATTAGAGTTTAAGGTGTTATACTAATAATTTCTTATATATTTTTTATTACTTCATCCTCACTCTTTTTAAGCGCCTAGGTGATTAATCTGTAGTTAATTAAATATAGTATTATACTATTAGTAAAAATTCAAGGCGTATTTCGCGTTAATTAACTTAATAGTTTATAGTTATTAGATTACTATACCTCGCGTGGGCCTGACGCGTTACTAGTCTTATATATTAATAATCATAACATCAGCCACAGGACCTTTATATATTATTTAATAATTTAATTAGTAGTAGAAGGATTATATCTCCTTATACTAAAAGTAAATTAGCTAAACACAAATCCTTTAAATCTCACACTCTAAGATTATAAGTATAAAGGGAGGCTTTGTAGTATCTAAAAGTATTAAAGAGTCTACTAATTAGTAGCTTCACTACCTACTATAATTTAATTATTTAATTTATAGTATTCTTCTATACCTTATAGCTTTTCACTAGAACTTTATAATAAATAATAGTAGTAGGGTAAGGTTTAGCTTAAGTAAAATATAATTTTCTAGTTAACCTTTAAAATAAATATTTAGGGCTTAGTGCACTAAGCTATGAGTTCTTTTATTTTCTTTAAATTTATACTACAAGATTACGTGAAGCTTGCTATATTAATATCTAAAAAAAAAGACTACGCTATTTTTCGTAAGTTTAGTATCTTAAATACTTAGAATTTATTATATTTATAAATAGAACTTACTAATCTCAAGTCGCGCTTACTAGAAATTAATATTAAAGTAAATTAGGCTAATAATAGGAACATTATTTTATCCTCGTAGTCTAGATTTACTAAAAATAAGGAGAAACGAATAGTTATAAAAAATATTAAGAAAATACTAAAGGCTTACAGTTCATATTATAATATAAATACTCTATTTACTTATTAGCTATTCTGATATTTGCTTGAGATATTATACTTTTCTAATATAATTAAGTTCTAAATCTTAACGCTCCTACGCTTATGTATATGGAGGAAATTTAAACATAAATATAATATAACAACTCTATTTCTAATCTCTTAAAGAATTATATTAAGGGAAGAGAAATTTAAGGTAATTTAAAGAAAAAGCTCCTCACTTAAAATAAAAAGCCAGATTTAGAAGCTAGATTTAAAGATTTTGTATTATTAAATAAGCCGGAACAGAGCTAGCTCACACGCATATTAAGAAGATTATATTTAAAATAGATTTTTACTATTAGTCTTCTAGTGTCTTTTATATACATATTACTTTAAATTTAACTTATTTTAAAACTAACTTTTAAACTTTAAATAGACAGATTTTATTTATCTACCTGATAAAAAGTCGTCTATTATTTTCTATCCCGGCTCTAGTATTAACTGTATTGTTACTAGTATTATAATAATTTTCTCTATTATTATTACTATTCTAGCAGTAATTACGTTGCACCTTTAGAAACAGAATATAGTATAGCTATTAATAATTAGTATGTTTATACTTTTCTTAGCTATTATTATGGCTATATATAGCGTAAAGAAAGCAGAAGTTATTATTAGAACTATAGAGTACATAATTCCTTTAGATAGTTCTATAATTATACTAAATAATAAGTAAATTTATAATAGTAATGGTTATATTTATTACTAGAGCTAGAAACTAATAGAGTATAAAATATGTTTTAATATAATTTAAAACTAACCTCTACTAAGTTAATTTTTTTTTTATATTAACTTAACTTCTATTATTAATTAGCTATAACTTATAAGTTTTTTAACTATAAATCCCTAAACGGATGCTCTAGTAGTATTTTGGTATTAAATTCTTTAGAAAAGGGCTGCCTATAAACTAAATATTTATACTAAGAAATATAATAATTATATCCTGCTTTGTTATTTCTTTTAGATATATTCTTAAGTGCTTTTTATCTAAAGTAAATACTATCTAAATCTCTTCTAAGTATTAGAGCAAACCGTAAATTTTTTATACTATATTATATTATATTAAATATAGTATTTTATAAATAACTATCTTATTTTCTAGCTTTTTAAAAAGAACTTACATTTATAATATAGTACTCTCATCGTGTACTAAATATGTAATAGTGAGTAGAGTATTAGGTAAAGTTATAGATTCTTTCTAGCTCTTATACTCTATAGCTAGTATTAATATCTATAGTTTTTATATAATCCTCTATATCCAGCATATCTACTAACTTATATATCTAAGAATAGAGAAGATTATATTTTATGTACTTATAAAAGACGTATTACTAAGCGCGAATATTATAGCGGTTATATATATAAAATAGGTAGAGATAAAATAGTTTAAATCAGCTACCGCCTATATTAAGCCTATAATTATTTTAGACTTTAGTTAGCTAATTATTTTCTCTGCTGTACACTTAAGTAAGTTAAATCTATTAAGAACTAATATTACTACTTAGTTCTTATATACTTTTAGATTCTGTATATTGCTTAATTAGTAAGAATCCTATAAAGAGCTCTATTAATTCTTATATAGCCTAACTATTAGCTTAGAAAAGTTATATTACGTTAATAGAAAATTTTTTTATTAAGCTAATATCTATATATAGTAACATAAAAACCTTTAGAAATAACGTTTTAATAATAGCTAGGGGATGAATAAAACACATATAAATTACCTAAATAATAAAATAAAACGTTATTCGCTATAATAACATAGTTTAAGCCTTATAATAAATAGATAGGTGTATATATATAATCTATACTTCTCTACTTTAATGTGTCTCTAATATTATAATTGCCTAATCATAATTTAATAATACTTTCTTATAATTAGCTTCTTCCCTTTAACTATATATATAATCTTAACTTTATAAAGCTAATATCTGCGGCCTTTTCCTGGAATATCTAGTAACTTATATTAAGCTTATACTTATAAATTAGTCCTATGTACTTCTTTTCGCCTGTTATAATACTATAATAGTTAGCTTTTATTTACTAACCTAAATTTGCGCATGCTATTGCAGACAATACAGGGATAATTCTAAGTAAAAAAATAGAAATATTTACTAGCTTTATAATCCTTTACTATAAGTGTATAAATATAAGTATTATATCTTATTATAAGACATCTAAAATAGGCTAAGTGCTAAAGAGAGGTGTATATATTAAAAGTTTATAAAACTAAAATTTTTTAGTATATTAGACTTTAGAAGAGGCTACAAACAGGGTTAGAGAATTAAAAAAGAAATTATATAAGAATTTATTAATTTTTAGTACTCTAATAGTGTACATTACTGTATGTCTAGTTAACCTAGTATATTATTATACTACTAATTTCCCCAAGTTCATCCTAACCCGTTTATTAAAATTAATAATTATGAAAAAGGCATATTTAATTTACTTAAGCTTAAACTTATATTTCTCTAATAAACTATTTTTAAGTATTTTATTTAAATGCGTCTTCTTTATACTCTTATTCTTTTATCTTATCTTTATATACTCTCTTAAGAACCTTATAGGACTCTTGTTTAAGCTCTAAACACTAGTAGATAGTATAATAAACCTATTAGCCTATAGCTTTTCTCTCTCTTTTAAGGTCTTTTATACTAGACTTAAGCATCTATATAGCTTAATATACTCTATATAGAACTTAAAGTAAAGTTAGTTTATAAAGAGATTAAGCTAGATAATCTGGCTTTAGCTAATACTTAAATTAAATATAGAAAACCTATAGCTAACGTAATAGAGGTTAAGTATATTAAGTAAGTTATAATCTTAAATAGAATACAGCACGTAGAGATGCAGCATTACTATATTTAACTTCTAAATTATTAGAAAAAGTTATTTAGCTTTTAAGGGGCTAAAGATAACTAAATAGTAAGAAGTAAAAAGTTTATTTCTTTTTATAACTAAGAGAATCTATTACACAGGTCTGAGATATAAGTTTAAGATATATAATTCTAATATAACTCCTTCTAGGTGTCTAACAGTATGCATGAAGTCCACTATAATAAGAAAGTTATTTAGAAATTATATAAAATTAAATTATTTTATAGTACCCGTTAATTTCAGAGCCTGAAACGTGGGTAAGAATGTATTTAATCTTACCAGAAATATACTAGTATCTACTAGCTAAATAAGGTTAGGGTATAATTTATACTACTTAGCTTTTATAAATATAGGTCTCTAAACTTCGCGCTTTTTCTTAATTTCTAGAGAGAGTTCTTTTTCTTACTCTTTTTAAAATATTACTATATTAAAGGACGTTGCCTTAAAGTCATAATACTATTTAAGAATCTTCTAAATATTTCTATTAGTAGTATTCTAGTTTTTAGTTATATTAAAACACTTACGTAGATAAGGTTGATAGTGATTTTTAAAACTCTAAGCTTTCTTTTTAAGAAATTTTTTTACTTACTTTATAGTTATTTTTGCTCTATTTAGGTAATCCTTATAGCTTTTATAGTAGTAACTTTAAATAGCCTATAAAAGTATACTCTAATATATATCTACCCACATCTCTGTAATTGCTTATATTAGGATATTAGAAACTTCTATTTTTATACTATACGGCTTTAAGGTGCACTTTAGAACCTTAGTCTATATTTCTTCTAGAATATAAACAATAACTAATTAGCTTTTTTCTAGTTTTTGTATTTATATATATACTTATATTAGCGTATTTTTTATTAAATTTATACCTAAAGTAATAGCAGCTTAGTAGTGCTTAGATATTTTTAAATTTATTTCTTAAGTATAAGCCTAATTAAAATATATAAGATATTTATTTAAATACTTTATAAATAGCGATGTTTGCAGTAGCTTAACGCAACTATTATAATTAAAAACTAAGAGCTTTTTATTATTATTAAAGAAGATAATTATTTTTACTTTTATATTATTAGAGTTACTTATATAAAGCCACGTCTCTACTACTTAAATATTACTAAGCTTTAATATTTATATACTAGTATTAAGAATAACCTGAGTTAGCAATTCTATTATATTAATAATCTTTAGTAAGTATTCTATATCTATTTATAATAGTAATAGTTTAATAGAGTTTTTATCTTATAGTAAGTAAGCTAACACTAAAGTATTAGTATATTTCTACTTTTTAGAATTAAGATAATAAATGCTAAGCGGAAGTACCTAATGTAAGTTATTTATATTACTAAAATTAGTTATAGAATAAAATTTAATAGCACTAAGGTTCTAGCTAGAGGTAGAGAGTTTATATAGGAATTCTTTTATTCTCTTAAGAAAAATAATATAAGAGAGGAAGTAATTAATAGCGCTTTTAGAATACTAAAGTAATAGAAATATCTCTATAGTACACTAATAATAGTCTTTAATATTAACTTTAGTAAGATGCTGGAAGGCCTCAGAAAGAACTCTTACTAAGTAAATCTATTTTTAATACTTAATATCTACTTAATCTGATTTCTTTAGGTGTGTAAATGTGTTAAAGAGATTCTAATTATCCAGACCACTATAATAATAAATAAATAATATAAGAGTAATAACCACATCTGGGTGACTAAATTTAGATTAGAAAAAGAAACTATCTTTTAAACAGTATAACACAGTTAATTATATTACTAGTATATAGCTAAAATTAATACTATAATTTACTTTCTATTATTTAGACTTTAGAATAAAGCTTAGCACCCTGCCTGTAATAAGACCTTATAAAAGAAATAATAGCTTTTTAGTAGTCTCTATTTAGAAAGTCTCTTTTTTAACTTTATTAACGTCTCTAGGGGCGAGATTAGATTTTTGAATATAATATAAAACTATCTGCTTTATTACGGAAGGCTACTATGCTATAAAAAAAAGCCTAAGACGCTAACCTTATATATATATTCTAAGATTAGATCTAGTAGCTTTTTTTCTATATTACTTTAAAAAATACACATATACGGATATCTTAACCCCTAATGATTATTAAACTTAATTAAAGAGGGAAATAATTTCTTAACGTTAGCAGCATATTAAAATACTAATTCTAAAACTAAGTAGATTATAGTCTATCTTTCTAGGCTAAGCTTTATTAGTCTTTAAGTACCTAAAAATAAAGTTAGTATAAAAACTCATAGTGTTATAAATATAAGATACTAGATCTTAATAAGCTAATCCTAACAAGTCTTTCTAAGTAAACGTAATAAAAGATACTAGTATTAACTATTTATTATACTTACCTATAGTATAAACTAATTTAAACTTAACACTGAAATTCTTATCACTCTTATCTATAATATCTTAAGACTTATTATTAAAGAAATACTGTATTTATAGTAATAACTGTTCTATATTAGGCTACTTATTAAAAAGGTATTTAATACTTATAAGCTTAAAAAATAAGATGTGCTTAAGTTGGATAAGTATAATACTATAATTAATTATATATTTTTAGTAGATTTTATTAATAATATTAGCTTAAGAGACACTAAGTGTTAGGGCCCTTAAAAATAATATATAGTAAATACGTTAATTTAATAGCTTACTAAGCTTAAAGACTAGTATTTAAAACATTTATTATAACTATAGCTTTATAATAATAACTCTAACTAGTTTATATTCACGAACAGTTAGTATACTTAAAGATACTAAATATAAATATAATTACTTATAATTCGCCTTAAGCTAGGAATACTGTAATAATTTAAATAATAATAGAAAACTTACTCTCTTCTATGTTAAGTTACATAATAGAGTTTATATTATTTAGTAGGTATTTTATTTATTTTATAATTTCTTTCTATACTTTACAAACTAAGAGACTGCTTTTAGCTTTAAATAGTAATATCTTAGAAAAGTCTATTAGTAACTAATTCTAATGTCTGTAATTACGTAACTCTTTTATAAGCTTATATAAATAAAAAGAGAGCACTATAAGTCTTTAGATATAATAAAACTTAGTAATAATAAAACCATATTTAATAGCTACTATTTTCTAGTTCTAGATTAGGAAATTAAAGTGGTCTCAGTTTAATTAATAAAGCTAGAATATTAAAGAGATATAAAGTAATTAGCCTATCTAAGCCGTAATCTCATCACTAAATTAAATAAGTTTCTGTAGAAGGGAATTTATATTCTTAAAAAATTATTAATAATTACTTAGATATATCTCTAGAAGTATAATAAGCTTATTATTTAATATATTTATATAAACTTAGAATTTCGCTTTCTATAGTGTAAGTGAATTGTAGCTGTTTTATAAATCTAAGATATAATCCTTCTCACGCGAAGACTTGGTACTAATTTTTAGTTTTTAATATAATAAAGTAAGCTGACCTTTAGCTTAGTTACTACTATTATTTATAGTTTACTATTCTATAAGAATCTAAAGAGGCGTTAGCGGTACTAGCTAGTATAAGTTAATAGAATTTAGTGCTAAGTATAATATTAGTATAATATATATAATAGAATAATAATAATAGTCTAGTAAAGCGTGTTATTTATAGAGCTAGAAAAGAAAAAAGCATATTCTAAATACTAATAGTATATTATACTTAGGTAAACTTATAAATTAAAGACAAGACTAGCACTTCTAAATTAAAAATATTATTAATACTATAAAAAAAGAAGCTATTAATTTCTCTAGAATGGCTCTAGATATTAATAATATAATTATCTTTAGTCTCCACGCAGATAATGCTCTGTTATGTTAGAATATATAAGACTTTCTTAAAATATTAATAAAAGTAATAGTTATTATACTAGGTTTTAAATATATAACAAACCTTAGACATAGCGCTCGCAGTGTTTAAGTATATCTTTATAAACTAAGTATATAATATTATTAGTACTATATAAGACTATTAGGTATAAAGTATATATATAAAAACCTTAACAGCCTTACTCTAATTAATCTCAAAATTATTCTTTTTTCTAATATTCTATTACTAATATGGCTTTTTAAGTAGCTATAGTAGATTATACTTTAGGCAAGCTTAAAAAGGTTAATATACTTATACTAAATTCTAAATTATAAATAAAGTAGGAGAATCTCCTTCTGCTAAGTTAAAGCTAGTAACTAAAAAAATCTTAATTAATACTAGATTATAATAATTATAAAACACTACTAAAGCTTAGATAATATTTATATCTGTAAATTCTATAAATACAGTAATTAACAGCCAGATTATCAGATCAAACTTATTAAAATAATAAAATAATATTATAAGTAGTAAGTACAGATTATACTATATATTTAAAAGAAAAGAAAATAGCTTTATAAGCTATAAAGCATTATACTATAATATAAGTAGCTTTAATTATCTATTAGGACCTTAAACTATAGTATTATATAAATAGTTAGTTTAAAGAAAGTTTTAAAAATTACACGCGTTAATAAATAAGTAAAGAGTAAACTAGTTTTAAAAAATTATTTTAGCAGTAATAGAATAACGTGATTCTTGTTACGGGTTAGCTATTCTAGCTTTAACTTTATACTCTTAATTAAATTTATAGGTATAGTGCTCTGCGCTAAAGCTATTAATATAAAAAGTTAATATCTTTATTATATCTTTTTAAAGTAAATAAGGCTTTATAAAAGCAAGCTTTAGAAAATTAACACAGATATTATTAGGCTATAGTAGTTTTATTTTTTGTATTATATAAAATAGTTTATTTACTACTGTATAAAAGCTAGGATTCTGGGACATAAATAATAGACTTTCATCCTATTAGACTTACTATATAACCTATATATAGGCGGGGTAAAACTCTTATTCTAATATTAAATAATTAATATACTTAAGGATATTCGTGTTAGATGCTGTAAATATATTAAAAAATAATACTACTTTTAACTATAAGATTAATAATATAGCTTCAGTCCTAGTATAGTTAGTTAAAGTATTTAGAAGGTAGTAAAAAGTAAGTAAATAAAAATAGTAAAAAAAGAGCTTACTTTATAGACTTTTATTATTAATTAATTAGTTTAGTATTTTATTTATTTAATACACATAGATCGTCCAGACCGTATCTAGTTTAATAAAAATAAAAATATAGTCTGTTATTATTATTGAATATTTTATACTATTTTTTAGTATTAAAGCTAAGCGATCTTTAACTTCTTACTTATACTTTAAAATAAGTTTAGTAACTAGTTTAAATAATGCCCTAATTTACTAATTAGTATTAATAATTATTTCCTAATACTAATAGAAGTAAATTTTGGATTTATTAGGAGTATAATAAAAGCCTAATTATTACTAAAAAAGCTTTATAAAGATGACTAAAGAACTATTAAATAAAATATAAATATATAACTAAAGCTCTAAGGGTGAAAGCATCTTTAATATTATGCTACTAGTATTACTAATAAGGCTAACTAGAGACTTATATTTATTTATAAGGCATTAACTAGCTTTATATCTCTTTAAATACTATAGTTTATTAATTAAAGACTAAGGATTATCTCGCGAGCGAAATTTAACTTCTTTAGTATTATAATCATACCAGTAGAAGTAGTTATTAATAAATATTATAAAAAGTTAATTCTTAAATATATAGAAGGGTATAAGATTAAATTTTATTCTATCTTAAGTAATTAGTATAAGTATATCTAAGTTTTTTATTCTAAAGCTAAGATTATTACACTAATCAGAGTAAAAAGAGTATTTTATAGAGAATTCTATACCTAGTTTATTAGTAGGCATTACCTCTATTAGCGACTTATTAAAAAGCAAAGAATATAAATAGTACCCTATATATTACTATAGAAGCTAAGATAGAGGCAAATTTTTTATTAAGAGCTTAGCTATAAGCAGATTAAAATAAACAGCTAGTATATTATATTTAATATGTATTTAGTAATACTAAAGATTCCTAAGTATACTCTAGTAGTTTATAGAGTAAAAAACTGCCTATAATATCACCACAGCTTAATTCAGACCTTCTTATAAAGTATTAGATAATATATTTCTGGTAAGCACTAGAAATACTTAAAAGAGTAATAATTACTATAATTATAGTATAGTATAATAGAAGTATTTATGTTCTAAAGATATAACATTTTTATTCTCCTATACCATAATTAAAGTCTAAATTAATACTGAAACTGTAGAGGGGGAAGAAAGAATAACTCTTAATTATACCCTATTAGTATTAAATATACCTGTGTATAGGAGACTGATTTTAGTAAGTTTAGAAAAAAACTTCTTTTACTATAAGTTATCTATAGCTATAGGAAGCCTTTTCTTAAGATAATTTAACTATTTTAATAATATCTAACAAGCTTCTTAAAGTAGCTCTAGGTATTTTATAGTAATTTACTTAAAAATATTAATACTAAGCATTTATAATATTAGCTATATAAGAGTTATAATAGTTTTTTAAGTCTTTTAATTTTTACTTACCTGCCTTAAGGCAGCCTTAATCTTATCTATAAGAGCCTAATAAAATAACTTATTAGTAAGAATCTTATAGGCAGTACGCTTTATACTATTATTACTTAATAATAGGCCTATATAATAAAGAGTTTATAGAACTAAGTATTATATCTTAATTTTCATAAGGTCAACAGCTAGCATTATAAGTTATATAAGAATATTCTAATATTAGATCCTGTACCTAATTAGAAGCGATCTAAAGGCTTTGTATTTATCTAAAGAGAAGTATAAGAGATAATCTAATAGACTTATAATAACCTAATTTAGAGTTATGTTATTTAAAGTGGTGGGTGTTTATAAATAAGCTTAAAGTTATAATAAATAAGCTAGAAGTTAGTATATATACTTTTTTAGTACTTATTAAGTAAAGCATAAGATATTAGTAAAGATATTATTTAAGCTATTAAAATATTAATATTAAAGTGTATTATTAACACAGATATTTTTTTCTTATAAGAACGTAATATCTTTCTTAACACGATAGTAACTCCCTGTAAGCAGTTTGTTTTTAAAAAAAAGATTAATATACTAATCTAATAGAGAGACCTAAAAGCTATATAAGCTATTTTAATTACTAAGAATATATCTTACTTTTAGTTTTCTAGTGTTAGTGTGAGTGAAGCCTAGTACTTTTATTAATAAAAATATTATTACATCACGCCAGTAACTGTAGGCCTTTAGAATTTATAATTTAAAAACTATTACTTTTATAATTACTTAGTCTAAACTGAGTGGCTATTTATGGACCTAAATTTAAAGTTATTTAGCTTAAGACTATAAGCTGTATTTCTTATACTAAAATATATATTTAGTACTTATAAATTTATAGTATTTATTATAGACTTTTTAGTAGTTACAGCTACGCTTATCAGACTTAGCTTTTAGATTATAATATAGTTGTTTTTATTTAGCTAGTTTATAGTACTTCTACTGACGTCTTACTATTATATGCTACTTAATATCTAAATATAACCTCTAATATTCTAAAGATTCATTAAAGAATTTAACTATAAAAGAGAATGAAAGACTAAAGTTATGGTAAAATAATAAAGTATTAGCCCTTATATTAATTTAGTAGGATTATAAATAGGCTTTAGCAGTAAATAGCCGCTCTAACTAACTCTTAAAGGGTAAAAAAAGTAACTAGAATAAGAACAACTCCATTTCTAGGTTAAAGTTATATAATAATAGATATATTTTATAAGTATACTTATCACATGCGATTTATAGCTCTATAATAGTAAAATATATAATTAAGAGACTTTTTAGTATATTACTTATAGCGCTGTATACTAAATTCGCGTAGTAAAAATACTCTTTAAAAAGCTACTATAACTACTTATATATAGTATTATTAGAAATATATTACTTAAGCTAAGAGAAAAGGTACTCTTTAACCTATTTTTTAACTATTACTAAGTAGAAGTACGTATATTCTCCTAAGCTACTAAAGTTAGTAGATAGTTTATGCTCCGAAAATACTAGACATTTCAAAGTAAAGTAAAAATCTAATATATTAGATTAGTATTTTCTATAAAATATCTTCGTAATAAACTTATCTACTTATAGGAGATAGATATTAAGGTTGTTGCAGAGCTGTTACGGACAGTAATACTAAAATAGCTATATCTAAAGAGCTAAGAGAATTAACTATAATAGCTAATAAAGCTTTAAAATAGAAATATATATTTAAGCTAGAAAGAAAGAATTATAAGCAGATATAAGACGCTTTAGCACAGGCTAAAGTACAAGCTAAGAAGTAAAAATAAAAATATAGAACTATACTAGTAGATTAGAAGTAGTAGTTTACGTGACTAAGCTAAAGCTTAGTAAATAGAAATAAAGTAAGATAATAAAACCTCTAGTAGCTTTAGTAACTTCTAGTAGTATTTAATATACTACTAATAAGTATATAATATATATATAAAGGATTTATTATAAGTATGGCGCGTCAGACGGCCCATGATTAGTTTTAATTCTTTATAATTACTCTAAAATCAAAATCTTCTCTCTAAGTTAAGACTTGAACTTAAGTGAATTAGTTTAATAATTATTTTATTAAATCTATTATATACTCTCTCCCTATCTTGTGATAAAGCATAAACTCTATTCTATTAAACTTAAAGCTATCTATTCTAGATATAGAAAGAACTAAAAGCTTATTAAGTAATTAGTTAGGGTAAAGTTACTAATATAAAACATACCATTAAATTAAAGCAACTTATAATATTATAACTACCCTTTCAAAGTATAGAAGAGGACGTTGGATTGATTCTAATAATAAATTTCTAATTATAGTTTATAATAACCCACTATAAGGACGAACAGGAACTTTATTTATTAAAAGAAAGTAGTAGTAAAGAAGAAGTTATAGTAGGATTTTTATCTACTATAGGAAGTACATCAAGAGAAAGTAAGAGTATATAATAAATTATTTAAGAATAAGAAATAGCTATTATAGAGTTACGCGACGCTCTAGTTAACCTATAATAATAAGTAGTAGTAAGTAAAACTAGTAGAAAAGAAATAGCTAAAATATAATTTCTTATAAAGTTTAATAGTAATAGAGATAAACTAAAAACCTTTATAGCCATAATAGACCTTTACTATTAGTTTAATTAATCTTTATTTATAACTGACTAAGATTGGATTTTGGTAGCTAGTATAAACATGATAGGAAGAGCTATAAAATGGTTTAAACTACTTATAAAGAATTATCTAGCTAAAGGAGACTCTAATCTAGGATTAGCGGGACTTATAAACTGTAATAATAATATTAAAAGAACCTTTAAAAACTATAAGAGCTTTAAGAAGGAAATGATTATAGTTTTTAAAGAAATTAATAAAGAAATAAAGGTAATTTAGAAGCTCTAATGGCTTAAATAATACATATTAGTAGCCAACTATACAGCAGAATTTAAGTAAATCTAATTTTAACTAAACTAAATAGATTAACCTCTGGTCATGATATACTACGTAAGACTAAAAGATAGAATTAAGAATAAGATTTTCTAAGGAAAATAACTTAGTATACTTCTAAAAATCATTAAACAAGCAGTGACAATTGATAACTATTAGTATTAAAGAGAATAAGAAAAAAAAAATAATGCTAGGCTAGTAATCTATATACTACAGAAGAATAGAAAAGATAACTAAATCTATAATATAATAAAAATTAACTAAGTGTTAGTTAAAAACGCATGAGTTAATAAATGAAAATAAGATAAGTAAACTAAAGAATAAATAGACCAGTACGCACGTAAAGTATGTCTTAGTTATAGAAAGAAAAGACACTTTATTAAAGACTATAAATAATAAAGAGTGGATGTTAAATAGGCGTATATCTAAACCAAGGCGCCAGTTAAAATCGCCATAGTCTAAATAGAACTAGCTAAAAACTAGATAACTAAAGAAGCTATTATATAATGAATTTAGAAGGAGTAATATTAGATTTATAGAAAGCATACATACCTTAGATAAGAATATAAAATATTATATTAGTAGGTTAAGAATTATTTAGTAGGACAGGCTAATAATATAATTACTACTATATAAAAAGTTGCTATTAAATAATACTAGACTAGCTCTATAAAAGAAGTTAACTAATTCTATAAGATAATCTAACAGAAGGGAGGACCCTTCAGAGCAGAGGATTAGAAATTTAGATAATAACAAGATTAAGAGATAATAGAAGGCAAAGAGCTAATATCTATAATAATTAGATAATAAGTAAGCTAGGAACACTACTAGATCTACGGATTAGAATACTATATAGGGGAATATTATGTTACTAAGCACTAGGAGGTTACCCTAGGAGATGGGATGCATAAGTGCTGATAAGTATTACAGGCAGCCGGTAACAAGCAGCACGGAGGACTTAGTAGACAAAAACTAGCCACATAAATAAATGAGATTCACAGATAAGAACCAACACTACTTATGAGTCATATAACCTACTACCACCCGGTTGGACATCTAGAGTTAGGATGGGACTGGAACAGAAAACCAGAGAAAGAACCTACCTTACCTATCTTGTGGGTACAAGATGAAGAAGCCGCCGACAGGACCATGCAAAAGAAGTGCTGGATATATGGAGAAAAGACGCATACTGGATAAGAATGTAAATAGGCAGCTCATACTATATGAGTTGAAGAACTAATGATAAGATAAGTGCTGAAATGGATAGCACAGAAACAAGAACTCAACACACAGTAAGAACTGATCTACACGGATTCCAAAGAAGAACTTCAGGACCCAAAGACCGAGAAACACAAACAGTTAGACTGGGATAAGTGCTAACTAGGATGCCGATATCACCAGGCCGAACGCCGCCAAAATAGATAGTTAACCACGGAATTACATGCCAAACTAACAACTAAGGAATGTTTCTTAGAATGGAAGTGCCGAGATTATGGAAAAGAAACAAGAAGCGAGCATGAAATGCTACTACAGAACTAATGCCAACTCTAGCGATGCCCTATCCATAGACTAAAAGAGAAAACACTAAAGAAACGACTGCCACTTAGGAGTCAACAACTAATAAAAAACTAGAAGGCTAGTGAGCAACGACCATGCTGCTGGAGAGCTAATCTAAGATTAGAATATAAAAGTTATTACTTAACTATACACGACTTAAATAAAGACACGAAAATAAGCTATACGTGGATGTATATATCAATAGCTTTTAAACGCAAGCGCTTATAGACAGTAAGGCTAGTAAAACACTTATATTAAATAAGTAAATATAGAGATACTATACCTTAACTAAAGTTCTAGAGAAACCTGTAAGAGTAGTACGCTTAGACGATAATCTAGTAATATTTAGAAAAGATCTAATTAATCTCGAAATAGAGAATGTGACTATTAAGGCAGCAGGTTACACAAATAACCACCGCATTAAGATTATAGATCTAGATAGTAAGGATTTTATATTAGGATAGGATTAGCTAGCATAATAAAATCTACTAATTAACTAGAGAATAAAGTCTATAGAAACTAGAAAGAACTACTATAAATAAACGTAAGCTATAATATAGATGAAGAAAATAACTCTTTATAATACTACGTTTATTATACTGAATGAATACTAGAGGGAATTTAGAAAATAGTTCTTTAAAAAAGCTAAAGACTAATTACTAGAACACTAAGACTAAGACCATAAGATCATACTTAAAGAAAGAATAAATCTAAAACTAGAATTATTATACTAACTATCTATTAATCAGTAAGAGGAGTTATGATGATATCTAAACAAAAACCTAAAAAAGAGATATATACAGGAAAGTAAAAGTACTATAGCATTACTAATACTTTTCATACTAAAGAAAAATAGTAAATTAAAGGTTATGTATTGACTATAGACACCTTAATAAAGCTATAGTAAAAAATTATTACTTTATACTCTTAATATTAGAACTTATAGATAAACTCAGAGGAGCTAAATGGTTTAGCCTTTTTAATATTAAAAATAGATACTACAGAATATAAATATTTAAAGGACATGAATAGATGACTATACTAAAGACAAGATATAGATTATTTAAATACTTAGTTATACTGTTTAAACTCACGAACGCACCAGCAATATTCTAGATAATTATTAACTATATACTAAGGGAATATCTAGACGTATTCGTGATAGCATATCTTGATAATATACTTATATATATAAACGGAACGCTAGAAGAACATGTTAAGTATACTAGAAAAATACTACAGAAGCTTAAGAAACACAACCTATATATTTAAACAGAGAAATATATGTTCTATAAAAAAGAAGTTAAATTCTTAGAATATCTAATATCCTAAGACGGAATAGTAGTTAACCTAGATAAGACTAAAAACGTATTATTATAGCCTATACTAATAAATATAAAAGAAGTTTATTTTTTTCTCGGATTCACGGGCTTCTGCTGATAATTTATTAAGAACTATTTAAAAATCATAGTACTCTTAACAGAATTACTTAAAAAGGACTAATAATTTAAGTGGGAAGCTAAGAAAAATAAAGCTTTTATAATCCTAAAAAAGATATTCTAGGAACTACTAATATTAAAGATGTTTAATTTATAACTTTAAATAAAGATATATATAAATGTATTAAATAGAGCTACGGGAGCTATTCTATTATAAGTATAAAATAATAAGTATAAATATCTAGTAGACTTTCTATCTTATAAATTTATAACTACCAAGTTAAACTACGACATTTATAATAAAAAACTATTAGTAATAGTTTAAGTATTTAAAAAATAGAAACATTACTTAGAAGAAGCTAAGTATTAAATTATTATGTACTTAAATTACAAGAATCTAACAGCATTCACAATAATAAAGAAGTTGAATTAATAATAAATTAGATAATAGGAATTAGTTTCTATATTCGATTTTTGAATACTTTATAAAGTGGGAAAAGAAAATATAGTAGCTAACACACTTAGTTAATAAGTAGACTATATAAGGGATATATTAGAAATCTATAATATAATACTTAAGTAAAGATAGGATAGATTCTTGGGGAGCTTATAAATTAATATTAAACACATAATCATTATCAAAAACACCTAGAAAAAATAAATAAGAGAATTTAATAATAGATAACTACTATAGAATTTAGACTAAGAGATAATCTATGTACTAGATAAATTATAAACTAGATTAATTAAAGACTAATATTCAGCAGAAATACACGGATATTAGGGAATTAAGAAAACTATAGAACGAATTAACAGACACTTCTGGATTCCGGGAATCTAAAGTAAGGTTAGGAAAATTCTTTTAGAATATATTAATTATAAAAAGAATAAAGTAGTAAGATATAAAGAGTATGGACTTATGTAACCTATACCTTTACTAAATCTACTATAAAAATTAGTCATAATAGACTTTATCACGGGAATACTAATAATTACTATCTAAAAAGGTTAATAGTATAATATGATACTGGTTATTATTAATAGACTAATAAAGTACGCTTACTTTAAACTAACCTATACAGAAATTAGAGTAAATAAACTAGTAATATTACTAATTAAAATTTTAATCTTATAATATAGAATGCTACGGGAATTTATTACAGACAGAGATAAATTATTCACGTTAATATTTTAAAAAATGTTTATAGGGTAACTAGGGGCAGAATATTACCTCTTAATAGTATTTTATTTATAAATAAATAGATAAACAGAATAGACAAACTAAACATTAGAATAATACCTATAAATATACGTTAACGAATTATAAGATAATTAGATTAACTTATTACTAATAGCTAAGTTTATATATAACTCTGTAAAGTTATTAATAATAGGAAAATTACTATTCTATATAAACTATAGTTACGAGCCTACAGCTTACTGAGAACTATAGAAACTAAATAAAGTATTAAAACCTATAAGAAGGAAAGTTAAGGACTTATAATTACTTTATAAAAATATCATATAGAAAATCACTCACAAAGGCAATTTTAGTAAATAAATTAAGAATAAATCTAAGGTTAAGGGACTAATCTTTGAGGAGGAGAATAAAGTTTTCTTAAAAAAAAAAAATTTAGAAATAAAACAACCATCACGAAAACTGGATCACGTTAAATTAGGACTATTTAAGATTAAATAATAAACAGGATTTATAAATTACGAACTATAATTACCTAAAGATATAAGGATTTACTTAGTTTTTTATATCTCTAAATTAGAACCAGCACTATAGAATGCCAAACTACAGATAAAACTCAAACTTAAGAAAGATTATACTAAGTATGAAGTCTAGTAGATTCTAGACTACTAGTAGTTTAGTTATTAGTAGAAATATTTAGTTAAATAAAAAGAATACAGACCTAAGAATAACACCTAGGAGCTAATTAGGAACCTAAAGAATAGTTTAGAGCTAATTAACTAGTACTATTAGAAATAGTAAAGGCTTACTCTATAGCTAAATCTAAAGAATATAGAGAGTATAGAACATTCTACTTAAAACCTAAGAAGAAAGGTAAAACAGGTTAGGAGGAAGCTACCACTATAGATTATAATATATAAGCTTTTTAACCCCAAGAATAAGCTTCCGCCTCTTTAAGAGCTTAGACCTTATAGATAGAGGCTATCTTATAATTAAATATCTCTTTCTCTTTAGAATTTACTTTTATAAGCTTATAATAAAGTTGTAACTCTTAAGCACAAAGCTTAAGGCACTAATCTTTAAAAGAGTTAAGCTAATAATAGAGTTTTTTCTTATTATAATTAATATAATTCTATTTTAGCTATAAGATAATTAGGTTATACTTTATATTATAATTAGCACAGACTAAATAGTAACTGGAACTTAGATTTATAAGATAGTTATTACCTTAATAGGAACAGTTTAAGTAAGGTGTTAGCATGTAATAGGGTTTATTATAAATCTAAGAAACTAAATAGCAAGCACGTATTAGAGACGACTTAGGACGTGTTATTATTAAAAAGTTAGGCAGGAAAAAAAGAAAGCTAAGAGTCTTATAGTTTAGAACACTAAGTAGAAAACTAGCTACCTTTATACTACTTATAAAAGAAAGAAACTATCTTCTAAAATAAAGACTTAAAAGAGAGAGATAATGTTATGGACGGTAATACTAAAATAGCTATACCTAAAGAGCTAAGGGAATTAGCTATAATAGCTAATAAAGCTTTAAAATAAAAACGTATATTTAAGCTAGAAAGGAAGAATTATAAACAGGTATAGGACACTTTAGTATAAGCTAAAGTACAAGCTAAAAAGCAAGAATAAAAATATAGAACTATATTAGTAAATTAGAAGTAGTAGCTTACATGACTAAGCTAAGGCTTAGTAAATAGAAATAAAGTAAGATAATAGAATCTCTAGTAACTCTAGTAGTCTCTAGTAGTATATAATATACTACTAATAAGTATATAATATATGTATAAAGAATTTACTATAAGTATAGCGCATCAGACAGCCTATGATTAGTTTTAATTCTTTATAGTTACTCTAAAATCAAGATCTTCTCTCTAAGTTAAGACTTGAACTTGAGTGAATTAGTTTAATAACTATTTTATTAAATCTATTATATACTCTCTCCTTACCTTGTGATAAAGCATAAACTCTATTTTATTAAACCTAGAGCTATCTATTCCAAATACGGAAAGAGCTAAAAGCTTATTAAGTAATTAGTTAGAGTAAAGTTACTAATATAAAACATACCATTAAGTTAAAGCAACTCATAATAAAAACTAGAGACTAGTAAATATAGCTATATTTATATTATTATCTATACTATTTATAAGGCGTCTGATCTTAGCTATTATCTATAATTATATATTTTTTAGAAGTATTAGGGTAGATTTAATGTAGAGACTAAAAAAGCGCTTAGAAATTAGCTTCCTTAATTTCTATAAGCAGCTAGTTAATTTAGTAGAAATAATATATAACAGGTTAGTATCTAGAGATTGCTATAAAATATTAGTAGGCTATTTAAATAAGTTAATGCTACTTAATCTATATTAGAACTTACCTTATTTTTTAATCTCTAAAACGCAAATAATCGCGCTTGACGGACGGTGTTTTAAAGGTTAATAGGCTTCTTAATACGTAAGTTATTCTTATATACCTATTAACTTATAGTATACTTTTATACTTTAGAGAACTCTCACTAATATATTAACTATAGTAGCTTTATATATTTTTATAGATAAGATATAAGTGAACTAAAGCTATATAGTTATATAAATAAGAAGCTATAAAGGAGATCTTCTCTATAGTAGTAAGCTATTATTCTATAGAATATTTTTATAAGTATTCTTTTAAATACCTTACACATTAATTAGCTAGCTAATAATAAAGAGAAGATATATAAAGAAATTAGTAATTAAGCTAGGGTATGTAGTATTATAAGTTTTATTATAGTTTTTCTTATTCTTATAGGTCTAAAGCTAGAAGCCTGGAGCTTTTTTAAAGCTTATCTTTCTAAAAGTATATACTAGTAACTTAATTAGATCTTTTTTCTAAAACTATTAGAGAGAAATTTAATAAGTATAAGTTAAAAAGAAGTACTTAAGTTAACCTTTTATTCTCATCACAGTCTTATTCAGTAGTAATAGTTTAAAAACTTTAAAGATAATATTAGCTTTAGTTTCTTATTTACTAATAACTATTACAGTATTTTATACCTTTATCTTAAGAGGTATAGCCCTGAATATTTTATTAAAAATAAGACTATAAAGCAAGTCCGCTAGTTAAAAGTTACTAATAAATCCAGAGGTATTATAAACGTGATATAGGTTACTAACTATAGATACTATAAAGTCTATTTAATTATAAAGTAGTAATATATATTAGCAGGTGTACTAATATTATTAGCTAAGATTAAAGACTTAAATCTTATCTAAAGTACTCTTAATAGCCTATAGTAAACTAAAGACTAAATATAAAAGTAGTCTGAAATACTCTTAAACCTTTAATAAAGATTACTTAAAAACTGTGAGATTTGTGTGTATATCTAGCTACTTATAGTTACTTATTTTAGATAGCCTTACTGAACGTCTGGAGGGCTTCTACTATCGTGTTAAGTAAAATATTCTTATATTCTATCTTCTAGTCATCTACTTATAATAGCTTTAGAGATAGTATAATATAATAGAAAAGATAGAGTATTACCTTAAGGCTAAGTAAAGGTATAGTAATAATCTACAAGGCTTTACCAGCCTTAGGCTTAGATTAATAGCGAAATAATAATTTAGCTTAAAGTAAACGTAATAATATTATAAGGTATACACACAAGATATTAGAAACATTATTATAATTAATTTAGTTTATTATTATTCTTAATTAATATCTTTAGGAAGGAGTTATAAAGCTAGTTACTTATACTCCTAGACCCGTCACGTGTTCCGTAATTCACTATATGGAGTGAATTTATATTCTTTATATTATAGAAGCACAATACGTTCGGGATGAATCTATATTTAGAGTAAATTTATATATAGAGTGAATTTATATTTCTATAGAACATAAGCTTATACTCTTTTTAATAAAAGTATAATAATAGTTAAATTAAGATATTAGAAGAGCCTGTCTGGAAATACTGGAAAAAATAGTGCATTATAAAGAGAAGAAAGATAGATATAGCTAAATTAGATTAATATAAACCTAGAACTTATTTACATAATAACTATAACGGTATTGAGTGCTAGTTCGCCCTAGAGGTAGGTAAAAACAATATTATAATCACTAATATAACTAAATATATAAAGGTTGTTATCTAAATTATCTTAAGTAAAGTTTTTATCTCTTTTATTTAATATCTTTTATGCAGCAGTAAGCTTAATAGGGAGAGTATATATTTATTCTATAATATAGTTTCTAAGCTAAAAGCAGTATTGTTTTATTTCTAATAGTATATATAATTAGTATAAGTTAGGTAGTAGCTATAAGGTAGTTAAATAATCAAAAATTTATTATTATTATTAAGAGACTTATAAGGCTGAGTAAGCTGGTAATAAAGTAGAGCTATACCTACTAACTAATATAATAAATAGCTAGTTAGTAATACTACTTAATTTTACCTTAAGTAATTAGCCTAATATTATTATAGATAAAAATATAGATAAATCTGATAATTTTACTTTTTTACTTTTAGTTCTATTTTCATATCACTTAACTCATGCTATTTAAACGCTAAACGAGATAGTTATTATTATTATATAATTATTTATAGTAAGTTGTTTTCTAGATAGAGATTAGCTCTAACTCTTTTTTACTACTAAAGTATTAATTCTAAGTATAGTCTTACCACCACCTACAAGACTAAAGTATGGTAAATATTAAATATTAATATTACTTCTACTTCTTTACGCTTACTTTGCGCTTACTTTAGCTCTAAATTTAGGTATATACTTAATACTATAAAATAGTCCTGTCCTGGTGCTGAAGATTATACTGTTAGATAGAACTACTTATTAAGTAAAAAGCTTTTAAGAAATAGCTAATACATTCCCCCAAACTCAATAGTATTTTTACTGATAATAATATTCTAGAAGTTATTTAGATTTTTATAAAAAGCGCGTGCTAGATAACCTTTGTGTGTTAGATAGAAAAAAACTATAGTTAAAGCTAAACAAATACTAATTACATAACTATAATAAGTTATCTCTCTTTACTTTTTAAAGGCGCGGGGAGAAACTTACTGCGCTTATAGCCTTATATAGTATTACAGATTCAGATAAATAAGCGTGGTATTCCTACTTAGTCTTCTATTAACTAGGTAGCTGCCTTAGGTCCCTACCTAACCTGGCATAGTCCGGTTCGCTTAGGCGGCATAGTCATGTGACTAAAAACGCTAGCGCCCTCGCCGTGATATATATAATATGCGCATGGCTGCGCGCATCAAATAACTAGAAGGAAGGACACCAGTAAAACGCCTTATGAAACGACTCCAGACAGAAGGGAACTGGGAACACAGACTGTAATGTGATAGTAGTAGACATATAACATTTCTCATGTTTGCACACAAGAGGTCGATTGAATATGCTAATAAATATAACAGGGTTTTTCTTCTTGACTGCACCTATAAGACTAACTAATACTAAATGCCTTTGCTCCATATTGTCGGTGTAGCTCCCATAAATGGCAGTTTTTCAATTGCATTTTGCTTTATACGGAATGAAGAGACAGAAAGCTATCAGTAGGCTCTACGCTCTTTTCTTTCGTTTCTTAGGTTACTAATTAAGCCTTCTATACTATGTACCGACCGACATCTCGTACTTCTTTCCGCTATGCAAGATGAAGTCCCTCACTTCCCACATCTCCTTTGTATATGGCACATTTATAAGAATGTGCAAGCGAATTGTAAAAAGGAATTCGCTATAAATGAGGAGTATGAAGACTTCTTTAGCTACTAGATTAAGATTACTACTGCGCATACAGAAGAGCTCTATGAGCAAGCGAAAAATCAAATGGCGATATTCCTTGCGAACAAGCCGCATGTGTTCCGCTACTTAGATGAGACATGACTTGTCCATTAGGAGAAATTTGTAGTGGCATGGTTTAGATAATAGTTGTATCTGGGGCATGCTGCCACCTCACGAGTGGAGGGAGCGCATGCTGCTATCAAGCACTAGGTTACTAATTCCACAGCTGATATATTATTAGTATTCGAGCTTATGGAGAAGAGCGTTGAAATGCAGCTTAACGCTCTTAATACGGCACTTACTAAAGACCGCGTTTTTATTCCTGTATTCCCTAGCAAGGTGCTTTTTGCTAATATCATTCATAGGGTCTTAAGACACGCTATTGTTCTGCTAGTTGAGCAGCATGACAAGGTCAAGCGGGCTACTGAAAAGGCTCTATTAAAACTGTGTACGAATGTTTTCAGTACAACAATGGGACTACCATGCTCACATCGAATATCCGATATACTGGAGTCAAAGTCAGCTATAGGAATTGAGGAAATACATCCTTTCTGGCGAATTGATGAGTCTCCCACCCCATACAGGTACTAAGGCGCTCTAAATGTCCCGTCATAATCGTCCTAACATTCTCTATTTCTTAGATTGATACTGGAACCTCGCCTGCCAACGCCACAGAAGCAGCGCTGTTCGCCTTTCCCAGCCTCCAAAGACAAAACCAAGAAGAGGGCACCGTCATTATTTGAGATTAAGGAAGCTAAGGTATTGAATAGGCCGCAAAAGAGGAGCGAGAAGCCGCGAGGATACAAGAAGCCTCAAACCTGTTCCAATTGTCATATAGAAGGCCACACAAGAACTCAATGTCGGAAGAGAGGTCCATAGGCGTTACGCGATTGTTGTCTTTTGAATACTATATTTGTTCACATTGCAATGTGCTGAAGCTGTGTTGGCGGCTTAGTCATGATTGTGCTTAGTTAGGTAGTGCCGCTAGTAAAAGTGGTGGTGCCCGCATCAATTCCCTCAAAATTGAATCTAGCTTACATAATAACGTCTTGGCCACCTGATGGGATCGGTCAACTCTCACCAAAATTCCATATTTTTAAACTGAAATATCTCCATGAATACTTAATATAAAATAATGAAAGTTTAAATATAGCCTTTCTAAACTGTAAAAAATCGTAAAAATAATTTTTTTTTAATTTTATTTTAATCGTTTTAGGAGAATGAGGCTTAACTTAAAAATTTGTCCGAGCAGTTAGCTAATCCCATTGAGGGCCAAGACCCTAACCCAAATTAATCTGCCTAACTACTTAGTAGATGATGTGGCACCTTGCGTCTATAGCTCATGGCTATATTATCATACTGCTTATATTTCATTACACTCGACAAATCATAACTCTATGTTCACCTCATCCCAAGGGAACTCAGGCACAGCTGGTCTCTTACATCTCTTGGAGGATGATGAAGAGTTGATTGTAAATCCAAATTCAAGCACTGTGGCAGGGCAACAATTATCTTCACATCTCAGGAATCTGTAATCGAGCGTAATTATGTATGTACTCATCTGTTATATTCCTACAAATAAATGAAGAATACTTACTTATGCATTAGTTGGAACCTGTGGTGTCCTAAGTAAATCAGATAACTAGAGAAGCTGCATCCCTAGCTTCTAATGCTAGTGATATCTTAGAATCTAACCACACTAAAAATATTGCAAACTGGTATAGCAGCCGTGGAGCTAGGGAACCCCATAATAGCGATATGGACTTAACGAGAAGCACACCGATCCCATCATCAGACAGATTGTCGATAAATTGGAGAGTCAGCGGCAAGGCGCAATCAAGAACAGCTAAAGAACGGCCCAAAATCACCTATGTGAAGTCAGGGTTAATTGGATTAATGTTTTGAATGCTAGCATCCGCTATTTTGTTGTCTCCGTCCTCCGTTGTCGCTTTTCGACGGGTGTGTCTAAGGTATCGGAAGGGTTTCTGCACTTACCATCCGCGATAATAGGTTGCATTCTTCTCGAGTAATCCTTTCGAAGCTCTATAGTAGTCATAGATAAGCACTTTGTGCGCGCGAATCAGGTCTCACTCTGATGCGCTTAAATGGTGACTCAGCTTTAGCCTAGAGTCACCAGTCACCAGTCACTAGTGGTGTTGCCAAGACTCTATATCTAACTATACCCGAAGAGTTTTGTCTTTAATGAGTTAAATTAAATTAAGCTAATACAGTCGCGAGCACAATTGGTTTCTGGTTTGTGTTTAAAGATTATATTTGGTTGCGTCGTTCTTTACGCAATGCTACATCTTTGTATCCATGTGATTTTGCACGGGCCACAACACAGCGACGCTGTGATGTGGCCCGTGCTGAATGGTCACGTGGCTCTATCCGCACCCAATGACATTCTTCTCTCCGTTATGGGTGGCTTTTCTGCCTATTCTTGGTGTTGACTTTTGGATATTAGCACCGATAGGTGGAGGCAGCTTATATATTTTTTGGACAAATTGGAAAGGCTTGTCTGCTATTTGTTTGCTATTAGTTGCAAAATTGCTACTCCTTCACTCGAAATGCTCCAAGTCATGTAAATTGTGCGCAGCTGGATAACAGCGAAGGAGATCTCTGAGGAAGTGAGTGACTGGTGTAGCGATTCTGCTGCTCTTCCTGCCCCTACAATTCTTCTATATTTCATGACCTTCCACTCAACCAAAACCTCTACTCCAAGATCCAACGCTTCAATATTCACTTCCCAACAAAAATGCTCTATAATTCTGCCTGTGTACACTCTCCGCTGTTTCTAAATTCCGCGTAAATGCCAGGGGTCTGGCCATCCGTTGTGACTCTTCGCGTTGATGTCCGCACCGCGGTTGAGCAGCAACTACACCACCGCCTCGTGCCCTTTCAAAGCTGCATCAAGCAGCGCCGTCCTTTTGAACCTATCCGTCGCGTTGATGTCCGCGCCGTGGTCGACAAGCACCTGCACCACCGCCTCATGCCCTCTCGAAACTGGGTGAAAAGCCCACTGCCCTCCCACTCGAGGATTTGGGACAGGTGGTCCGAAACTTGCCGTTCTTATTGGCCGTCTCAGTCGCTTGATGGTCGTGAACGGGGTCTGCCCTTCTTCTTCTTCTTCTTCGATATTCCCTGCGGTTTTGACGTGTCACACCGACTGCTCTGTTTTGAGCGGCTTCTTTTTGCACTCTTTGTTGCCGGCGGCTCTTGGGGCTCTGTTAAGGGAGGCGTTGGCATCTGCGTTGGCTTGGGGGTCCTTTGATGGGGACGTTTGACGCTATCGGATGATACCGCGATCGCGGTACACAATTGTTGTTCTCTTTCCGCAATTCTAGTGCTGCGGCGGAGGGATTTGGTGGCTGTAAAAGGCTGCGGAGTGTCTAGTGTAGACTTCTGGGTGTTATCGCGTTTCAGTACGCATATGGCCTCCTGAAGGTCCCGAAGGTACGGGGCCAATTCGACCCTGAACGCTGGTATCGGAGACTTGCTCGGGTGATTGACGACTGGGACTCAGATAGGCTACTAGACTTTCTCTCATCCAGTATGCTGAAGGAAGATCCTCTCGAAAGGCTCTCAGCAAGCGAGTGTCTGGAAGGATCAGCCAAACTCCGCGAGGCAATCATACCGGCGCAAAATCTTGAAATTGACCTTAGAACGCCTACGGAAAAAATGTCCTCATCAGCCATCATGGATGCTTTCCGGGCTGCCGGATATGGAGGAGGTCAGCAGATGGCTGCTGATGAGACAGGAATATAGATTAACCTTCCTAGGCTTAACATACTCAAGTCTGACTGGCAGCCTGGCGGAGACGGAGATCCGGAGATGGCTGCTAAGGAGGTGGAAACATGGTTCGACTTCCTTATGCTAAGCATGCTCAAGTCTGGCTGGCGACCCAGAGAGTATCCTAAGACGATTACACAGATATAGGACCCTGTGCCTAATGAAAACTATAGATTAAAAGAAGGTGAATGAAGTCAGCAGCGCGTTAAGTCTGGCGCAGAAAATAATTCTCAGACAAGACATTCCAAACGTCAACGTATTGAACAACCCAGCGATGAGCTTTTACCTAACTCCCAATAAAAGCCTTAGAAATAGTACGATGACCAAGTCATAGTAGAGCATCCATCATCCGGCTGCGTTCAGATGGTACTGGAAGGGAAAGCTATATCCATGCGTAAATCAGACTGCTGGCTAAACGCAACTCAGGTTATAGCATTAGCTGGCAAGACTACCGGGCAGCAGAAGCACATCTTGGATATTCTCAAGCAACATACAAATGTTCAAGTGCTGTCGACACGATTTCCCCCGCAGTCGTGGATCCCATATTAAGACGGTCGATTTCTCTGTGAATCCCTGCAGTTAACGGACACCTTATGGCCGCTTCTTGAGTATGGGCTGAAGCAGGGCGTAGATTTCGATGACCGAACGAACTACTTAGAGTCCAAGTTTCTAAAGGTTAAGGCTTACAAGACTACTGTATTCATTCGAAGGGCAGACTTCTGGATTAATGCAACAGACATATTGAAAGCAGGTAATTACGATCAGCGCGAACTAAAGATATTCCGAAAAAGAGAAAGTGCAAAGTGTGATATCGTTTCAGGAGGCGCAGCGCCAGGGACGTATATTAATCCGCCAACTAGGCTCAATTTATGCAAGGAGTACGGGCTCGATAGCCTTGAAAGCATTCTTCGAAGGACCTTGGAAGAGCACGGTTTCCGGCGGGGAGAGCCGAGCCAACCAGCCGCTACTGCACCAAGGCCAGTAATCATAGAGGTTAATGCTGCAGGATTGCCGCATTCGACGAATCAAGAGCCAAAAACAGGCTCTTCAACCGATCCTCGAAGTAAAACGGCCTCAAATCTCTGTATTGCCGATACAGCGAAGCTTAGCCAAGTCTCTTATTTCACCGAAGCAGATAATAGGTCATTTCTCCCACCGATCAAAGGGTCGTTGATGCAGCCAGTTTAACCAAATCTCTGGAACCTATTACATTAGAGATGGACATATTCTCCAAGAGCACAGCCAACCTCATCCATATTCCACATATCTTCAACCTTAATCTTGTACTCCTCAATGCGCTCAAAGAGGTTATAGAAGGCCTGAACAGCTTCCTTTGAGGTCCCATTAATACGAGCTGCATCAATAGGTCGCCCAATAATAGAAGCGACGCGTGGGTTTCGTATAGTCAACTTTGACACCCATCTGTGGCCTAGAGGAGTCTTATCACCCTTCTCTTTACTGATCCGAGTCGCCATTTCTCTCACACGAGCATGCGAAGGAGGAAATCCTTGTAGATCCTGCTCAAGTATCTAATTGCAAAGGTATTCCTCCTCAGCCGGCGTCAATCGCTGCTGATCCTGGTGGGCTAGGGTGCGGGTGAGGAGGCCGTTCAATCGATGGGTAAGGGAGGACCGGGGGACGTTGTACGCGCGGGCAGCAGCTCTAATTGATGTAAAAACTCCATTATAATAATCAGCGATAGCTAATTGTAGCTGGGACTCAGTAAAATTGCTCATCTGGCTATGTTGACGCGCAAGGGTTGGAGAAAATGGAGCGCGTTGTTGCATCTACTGATTTCGGCTAGGTGGCCCACTTCCGGGGGTGGCCCAGTTCCAGGTGTCCGTGCTTAGACGATCTTTGCACGTTTGACTTGCGCAAGGAGGAGGGCGGCCGACCCGCTCAGTACTTATGCTATGGAACACGTGTGTTTGGAGCACATGTTTGGATCTGACGCTTTACCGGATGTGGAAGGTGGGGCGCTAAGTCGCTTGGGTTGCAGCAGCTGCACTTGATCAGTTCTAGAAACATGAGTGTTAGACTCATGTGCTGTATGCACTTCGCTGTACCTTAAACACATCCTCCTGAAGAACTCCACGACGCACACTGAATGATGCTGAACCTTGGAAATATTTTTAAGAGGCGGAAGCTGACCAAGTCTCAGGCTGCCTACGCCCCGTCAGGAAGTAGTCAACCACAAGCAGCCGGCGCGAAATCATTCCATTCTCATAACTTGCGGGCCAGCTTGGCGGCTGCGAGTGTTGAATGCTCCAAAGGAGCCAGGATTCCCGATATCGAGCGCACCTTCCGCGTGAAAGGCATTCCTCTAGAGTCAACCAAGTCAGATATAGAATCGGTCCTGAAGAACCATTTCAAGACTACCGAGCGTCAATTGAAAAACGATGAAGCCGATTTAATGATCAAGTCTTTGGCCATCGAAGCTCACGGTCGAAGTCAGGTCGCCACTATCAGCTTCAGAAGTATTCCGACGAAACTATTGTCTGGAAACCAATGGACGTTGGAGGAATCGGATTTCACGGAGACTAGTCCCCAAAAGTGGCCATCATTGACTATCGACGACCACTTCCATGGATTAACGGTCCTACATTGTCCTCCCGCAGAGAGCCATGCGGTAGAGTATGTCGCTCTAACCCTTTCCTAGTCTCTAGCTAAAGAATCTCAGCGTTATCGCCATCTCAGGACTTGGCGGCCATGCTTATGGATCTTTTAAGGAGAAAGGCGGTAAATACATGTGGCTTTCTGATTCTCTGCCACATGTTATTCCAACTGCGAGAATCGCCATATATGGCTACGCGTCTGGCCTTGCCAATAGTACCAGCTTTCAGAATCTGGATGATCTTGGGAATGCTCTTCAAAAGACACTTCAAACTTTGCAGGTGAGATCAAACTTGTGAAACAAACTTGCGTCCCTTTGCCGAGAAGTTTGCCAGTCCATAATGTTGACTGGTCACTAGCATGAACATCTACAGAAGAGGCCAATCATCTTTATTGGCCACAGCCTGGGCGGTTTGATCGTAAAGGAGGTATGTGCTCATATTTCCCGGCTACTTGCATTGGCGCCTAATGAATACAATTACCCCTTAGGCCATTATCCAGATTGCCGAATCGAAAATAGATCGCATCTCGGAAACTCTTCGTTTCATCTACGGTACGATGTTTTTCGGTGTCCCAAATGATGGCTTAGATATTGCATCATTTATCCCAATCGTCGGAGACGGACCAAACCGATTTTTTATTGAATCCCTTGGACAGAACAACTCCCAGGTCTTGAAGGTCCAGCGTAGAAGGTTCTACGAGGCTTTCAACTTTGAAGATAGTTCTGAAATATACTGTTTCTACGAAACTTGCGAGTCGAAAACAGCGCAGAAGGTACGTAAGTTTCTCGTTTACTTCGAAACGCTTTGATGCTGAAAGAGTATTCAGGACGAAAATGGAAAATGGTCTATGACAGGTGAAACTAAAGTCCTTGTGACAATGACTTCCGCGACTCATTGTCGTCCTTGGGAAGACACGCAAGATCATGTGTGTCCTATACCACGCGACCATTCCAATATCGTCAGATTCAGTGCAAACGACAATGACTACGAGACGGTCCTTCCTATACTCCAGGGGATGGTTGAGCGAGCTGCTCATTGCCAGGAGCGAAGAACCATGCGTATGAGGCAAGAAGGCAAGAAGGTGCAGGGTTGGGCTTGGGTGGGGCCGGGAGAGTCCATAACGCCGGAAGCACGGGACAGGATACGGCCAAAATTTTCGGCTCGGGACCAGAAAGCGAAAAAGCTCCTTAACATGCTCTACACCTGCCCTTACAGTGATCGCAAGGACAGGAATAGTGAGCGCGTACCGGGCACGTGTGAGTGGTTTACCAAACACCCCCTTTTCCAAAACTGGAACCAAGCTCAAAGCTCAAGCCTACTTTGGGTGTCTGCCGATCCAGGATGCGGGAAGTCAGTCCTAGCAAAGTACCTAGTTGACGATGTCCTTCCAAAAAAATCCGAAAGGACTACTTGCTATTTCTTTTTTAAAGATGATTTCCCGGACCAAAAGAGCGCTACAAGTGCTATTTGCGCGATATTACGCCAGCTTTTTAGGGTAAAACAGCACCTTTTGCGGGACTGGATACTTGACAAGGTCGACACTGATGGAGACAAATTTACTCAGTCATTTAACGATTTGTGGAGCACTCTTACTACTATTGCAGCCGAGGAGGATGCTGGAGAGATCGTCTGCATCCTGGATGCCTTGGACGAGTGCTGGGATAATGACCGGTCCCTGCTCATCCAGGCCGTGGGAAGATTCTACTCTGCCAGCACGAACAAGTCCAAGCTGAAGTTTTTGTTAACCAGTAGGCCATACGATCATATGCGGCGCGAATTCTGGGAGTTAGACAACCGCCTGCCTACCATTCACCTAAGTGGAGAGGGTGAAGTCGAAGTCGAGAAGATTTCACGGGAGATTAACCTCGTAATCAAAGATAGAGTCGAGAAGGTCGGCAAGAAACGATCTCTACGGCCAGACGAGCGCACGTTCCTGCAGGAGCAGCTCACAATTATCCCTCATCGGACATATCTCTGGGTCACTCTTACATTAGACGTCATTGAGAGCATAGCGGGCTTCACTAAAGGGAACGTACGTAGATCAATACGCGAAATACCTCAAACCGTCGATGATGCCTATAACAGAATCCTAGATAGAAGCCCAGACAAAGAAAAAGCCAAGAAACTCCTACACATTGTTACTGCTGCAAAGAGGCCACTATCTGTAGCAGAAATGTCTCTAGCAATGGCAATAGAGGAAAGTCACAAATCATTCAAAGATGTTGAGGAAGAACTAGAACCAGAAGAGCGGTTCCGAGTTACCCTTAGAGATCTCTGCGGCCTGTTCGTAGTCATTGTAGATACGAAAATCTACCTAATTCACCAAACTGCGAAGGAGTTTTTGGTTCGGAACGATTCCTTGGCGTCGTTGAAGGACCCCTCCCGTCTTAACGCCCAGTATAGCCCGCTCAAATGGAAGCATTCACTGCAACCGGGGGACTCAAATAAAATACTCGCGGAGAGATGCATATGGTACCTTACTTCAGATTTTGTTGAGACTGGCCCTTGGGTCTTGCTCGACTATTCTGTCCATAACTGGGCTGCTCACTTTCGCGAGGCCAATATACTAAGCAAGGAGGTAATAGTGGAATCAGCACGAAATCTTTGCGAGACAGGATCAAAACCATATAGGGCCTGGTCCGCTATATATGAATCCAATGCATATGGGTTTCCTATATCTGCTAGCTCCCTTACTATAGCATCGTACTTCGGGCTTGATGCAGTGGTCAAGCCGCTGCTCGAGACTGGGAAGGTGGATGTAGACTCGAAGGACAAATACGGTCGGACGCCGCTGTCATGGGCTGCATATAACGGGCACGAGGCGGTGGCCAAGCTGCTACTCGAGACTGGGAAGGTGGATGTAAACTCAAAGGCCGAATTCGGTCGGACACCGCTGTCATGGGCTGCATATAACGGGCACGAGGCGGTGGCCAAGCTGCTACTCGAGACTAGGAAGGTGGATGTAGACTCGAAGGACAAATACGACGGTCGGACGCCGCTGTCATGGGCTGCATGTAACGGGCACGAGGCGGTGGTCAAGCTACTGCTCGAGACTGGGAAGGTGGATGTAGACTCGAAGGACGATAAAGATCGCCGGACGCCGCTGTCATGGGCTGCAGGGAAGGGGCACGAGGCGGTGGTCAAGCTGCTGCTCGAGACTGGGAAGGTGGATGTAGACTCGAAGGACGACGAATACGGTCGGACGCCGCTGTCATGGGCTGCAGGGAAGGGGCACGAGGCGGTGATAAAGCTGCTGCTCGAGACTGGGAAGGTGAATGTAGACTCAAAGAACAAATACGGTCGGACGCCGCTGTCATGGGCTGCAGATAACGGGCACGAGGCGGTGGTCAAGCTGCTGCTCGAGACTGGGAAGGTGGATGTAGACTCGAAGGACGACGAATACGGTTGGACGCCGCTGTCATGGGCTGCATATAACGGGCACGAGGCGGTGGCCAAGCTGCTGCTCGAGACTGGGAAGGCGGATGTAGACTCAAAGGACGAATACGGTTGGACGCCGCTGTCATGGGCTGTATATAAGGGGCACAAGGCGGTGGTTAAGCTGCTCGAGGGGGTTCGACACTCCCAATCATGAAATAAGACTATATGTATCTAATTCAGGCATTCCTAGACTAGGCACTGTTATATTATACTCGACTGGAATTCTAATCCCGAGGTTTTGGAGAGTTCTTGGCAGACCAAGGCCACCCAAAGAAAAGTGCCGTGGGCATTCTGCAACAAGTAACGCTGGATAGTCTTCATTAAGCTCAAGAGACAGTCTTACTTTTTGCGTCGCTATATCCAGCTCCTGTTCAATAACCGGCAAGTTTCGGCTGGAGACAATCCACTTGACAGGAAAAGACATAGAAGTCATCCGTACAATAAGGTCCAACAATTTCGGCAAGCTTTCTATGCATTCATCAAGCGCATCGACGATCAAATTTGATGGCGTTTCCCCCTGGACTCGATGCCCTCTATCGGAAATCATAGGGCTCTGTGGTTCTTTTCTGGCGCTCCGAGAACGCACAATCTCGTTCGTTCATCAGTCAGCGAGGGATTTTTGGGTCAAACAGACGATCTTTCCATCTGGGCTAGCACATGTACATTACATCATCTTCTCGCGATCGCTACAGGTCATGTCCAAGACACTACGACGTGATATCTTCGGCCTCGGTGCCCCCGGATTTCCCATTGACCAAGTAAAACAACCCACTCCAGATCCGCTATCCTCAGCACGATACTCGTGTGTGTATTGGGTTGACCACCTGCTTCAATGTAATCACAGCATGATGCCGAAGCGAGCCGGATAGAGTCGTGCGAGAAGGCTACCGCGTGTGAAGGTTAGCGCATTTTATGGGACAATTGCCTTCTCATATCCTTCTAGCGCTCGCATGAACATCTTCTCGGCCTCGTCCAGCTTTCCCTTGTCCGCGTAGAGAAGGCCCAAGTTGTTGACTGTAAGGAGTGTCGATATATGCTCCCGCCCTAGCGCCTTCTCATATCCTTCTAGCGCCTGCAGGTACATCTTCTTGGCCTTATCTAGCTTTCCCTGGTCCATGTAGAAATTGCCTAAGTTGTTAACCGTGTTGAGCGTCAACGTGTGCTCTGCTCCAAGTGCCTTCTCCCTTCCTTCTAGCGCTCGCATGAACATCTTCTCGGCCTCGTCTAGCATGCCCTTATCCACGTAGAGAAGGCCCAAGTTGTTGACTGTAAGGAGTGTCGATGTGTGCTCCCGTCCTAGCGCCTTCTCATATCCTTCTAGCGCCTGCAGGTACATCTTCTCGGCCTCATCCAGTTTTCCCCTGTTCCTGTAGAGGTTGCCCAAGTTGTTGACTATGTGAAGTGTCGATGTGTGCTCTGCTCTAAGTGCCTTCTCCCTTCCTTCTAGCGCTCGCATGAACATCTTCTCGGCCTCGTCTAGCATGCCCTTGTCCACGTAGAGAAGGCCCAAGTTGTTGACTATAAGGAGTGTCGATATGTGCTCCCTTCCCAGCGCCTTCTCATATCCTTCTAGCGCCTGCAGGTACATCTTCTCGGCCTCGTCCAGTTTTCCCCGGTCCCTGTAGAGATTGCCCAAGTTGTTGACCGTGTTAAGTGTCGACGTGTGCTCTACTCCGAGTGCCTTCTCATATCCTTCTAGCGCCTGCATGTACGTCTTCTCGGCCTCGTCCAGCTTTCCCCGGTCCCTATAGAGATTGCCCAAGTTGTTGACCGTGTGAAGTACCGACGTGTTCTCTGCTCCTAGTGCTTTCTCCCTTCCTTCCAGCGCTCGCATGTACATCTTCTCTGCTTCATCCAGCTTTCCCTGGTCTTCGTAAAGGTCGCCCAACTTGTGGACTGTGTTAAGTGTCGATGCGTGCTCTGCTCCAAGTGCTTTCTCCCTTCCTTTTAGCGCTAGCATGTACATTTTCTCTGCCTCGTCCAGCTTTCCCTGGTCCGCATAGAGAAGGCCGAAGTTGTGAATTGCCCATAACAGTACCTTATACTCTTCCTTTTGATTATTCCATCCGCCCCCTTCGAACTTGTCTTTTGTAGCACCTTCAGCCATCTTTTTGCAGCGCTCTGCATGAGGAAAGAGCCGCATCCGCATCTCCCAGTATTTCCTCTCGTTTCTATCTGGCACTGCTAGCCCGACAACAGCAATCGCAAGCCACCACAGCTCTGTTCGCTGACCCTCATCCTGGATATGCAGCGCCTACTGGTGTACCACCGGATGTGTCGCGTAGCCCGTCTGATCCTCCATCTCCTCTACTAGAGAATAGCTCCGCAGCATCCCAATGGCCTTGATAAACTCGACCTCGCTGTAGGCTATCCGCTGAAACCACGCCGGTGTTTGCTCTGTGGCAACGTCTAACCGCCGTGATGCAGCCGCAAGCAGGCCATGCCACAGGCTCTTGTTATCCAGGTGGGCCCACAGAAGGAGTAGGTTCGCTGCCGCCTCGTTCCTTGTCCGGATGGCCATGTACGATATCATCCAAGTCGTCGCCACGCTGCCGTTTGAGTAGCTCCGCAGTGGCATGTGCCTCCCATCCCCGGGCTCCATCAGCTCTCTCCACTGCTCTTTGTACAGCCGAGTATATGTCCTGAAGCTTGTTCCCGTCTCGCTCATGTACGCAGCGGCCTGCGCGAGGGCCAGCGGCAACCCGTCAAGCAGCCCCAGCAGCTCGTCGCTCTCTGGTCCTGTGATGTTGTTATCATCTCGCCGCACAGCCGTCGCAGCCAAACGCCAAGATACTCACCGACCTCACTCCCATACCACGTTTCGAAGATAGCCCGTGCTCGCTCCTCATTGACCTTCTTCACCTCCCACCGCTCTCCAAGCTGCCCGAGGTGGGCAAGACGAGTCGTGATCAAGACCGATCCGTGGTCAGCCCCAGGGAGGTACTCATGAACATCATACGCCTCAGTATCTTCTCCGCGCTGCCTGTCGTCTCGGTCCACGTTGTCGACCACCACCAGCCAGTCGCGGTTGTCCGGTATGCTCAGCCAGCGCAGCATGTCCTTCACCACCGCGTCGAGATCGCTGCCCTGGCCACAAGTATACATCCCGCTGGTCTCGGCGACTTGTTCTGCCGGAATGCGACTCGCGCAAGCAGCAATGCTCTGCTTGAGGCTGCTTCTACTGCTCCCGTCGAGCCAGAACACCGACGTGAAGCTATGCTGACGTCGGCGAGCGAACTCGACTGCAAGCTGCGTCTTGCCCATGCCGCCAAGTCCGTGGACCACCAAGATTCGTCGTCTCCTGTCCTTGGCTTGCGGTAGGAGCGCTCGCTCCAGCGCTTCCCTGTCCTGTGGCCGGTCAGCAAACTTCCCTAAGGGCACACCCTTGAGAGTGAACGGGATGTGGTATTTGTGAAGCTCTCCCGCCGCCTCCGTCTCTGCTACCTCAGCCGTCGGAATTCGGGACAGGATAGGCCATTCATCTCTTAAAGACTCTTTTATCTCCTTCTGAAGCCGGGTCAACGCCTTTTTCCGTCCCTCCCCGTATAGGAGAGGCATATGAATGTCGAAAATGCCTAGTAGAGAGTACGCCGCATCTTCTTCACGTTTTGTCTCGCGTCTTGCAGTCCATGACATTCGCTCATCAATGCGAAACCGAGACAGAAGTGTTCCCTGAAGGGCTTGAGCGCTGATTCCCGTTATCTCGTGAATTTCTTGCACCATCGAATTCTTGTCACCAAGTCGCTCGCCTTCCACGGAAAAAAATTCGACAGATGTCGGAGCAAGAAGCTCTTGGAGCGTCCAGCCTCGAGTAAACCATCTGCTGTGCTGAAAGGCTGGTTTCCATGTCCGCTGAGAGGACAGGTCGTTTCCGACAGAGCCACCAATCGAAACATCGGATAGATATACGTAGCATTTGGCCGCATCATGATACCAGCGAAACATGGAGTTGATGGCCTCTGAAAGCTCTGCGCTGCTTGATTTGTCAATGCAAACTGGGTCACCCGCGCGGACTTTTCGGGGGCTTTGCTGCCTTGGCCCGAGCTTACTTTTCCACGTTTTCAACCCGCATAATACGTATTATTCATCCCCTTTTGCACTGTCTATAAGAACCCTCGACCCTTCCCCCCTTCCATCCTCGACCGCCTCCTTCCTTCCTTCCTCTCCCTCCCTTCCTTTCTATTTGCTCTCGCCTTCCCGTGCTCTGCATGAGCGCATGCCACCTCTAACAGCCAACCTCTTTCTTTTCGCTCTTGCCTCGCCACCCCCTCAATTTCCCTCGTCTCATCTCCCCCCCTTCCCCCTCCCTCCGAGCGTCATCGAACCGGCCCTGCGCCCTTCGTCTCTGCTTTACCTCGCTTGCAAAGCGCTTCGTCATCGCCCTACCGTGGACTCGCAGCTCCCTGCATTTGCCTGTCCACATCCCGTCTTTCAGCTCCCTTCCGTTCTACGACCTCCTCGCGATATTCCGCTCTTTACCCTCCTTTTCCACAGGTTACCTGCCCAAGCACCGGCCTTTCCGTTCTGTCACGGAATCTCCCCACCCCTCTTTCTCCTCGCGCCTCCCAATCCAAATCCGGCTCAAGCTTCGGCTCCAACTCCTACTCCTGGCCACGAACTCCGCGCTGCGTCTCCCGCTGGAACGACTCGAATCCTTAGCGTGATAGCCACGCTTCGATAACACGGGATGGATACACACGGTTCGGACCAGGGGTGGCGGTTCCGGTGCAGCCCCAATCCAGCTGGCACGCCGGATTGGACTTGGGCCGCGATGGGGATGTGATGCGGATTGCCCGCCGCACCGATACGACACTATAATGTAACGGTGGAACTGTTCAGACGTTGCGTGTACGAGTAACGGTGGAGACTGCGAGGTCACATTGCAGCTTGCTGTAACATGTCCAATCAGTAAAATGCCTCACCTCCGCAGCTTCCGTTTCTGTCTCGCTGCGCCCTAACGGGATCTTCATTTCGCAGGCCACCCGGTCAGCTTATGTCTGTGCAGTCGATGCGGTCCAGACGGCACGGCACAGCAGCTACATTAGCCAGCATAAGCTGCGCCGGATCCAGCGAGCTCCGCTCTCAAATACGAGGACTCCATTATATGAAAGAGATCTGCGCGCTGAAGGGCATCTTAATGCCGGTCACTTCGTTACGGCTGCGGCACGATCCACCTGCTTGCACTACAGTGAGTGGCTAGATTTACTCCGCTTTGCTTCCTGCGCCTAACCATCTCGTCACTTTTTTTAGGCGTTTTGGCGGTGAGGGAAAGCTACCAGGTCTTCCCCCAACGACTGGTGACGTGGATACGCGCCATCGGCAGGACCAATTTACTCCTAACAGCCCCTCGTCTTCGTCCCTCAGCACAGCGTCACGCCGAGGGTATGACCGCCAGTGATGAAGGCTTGATTTCCCCCTAATACGAGTTCTGACGCTTATACCCTTGACACCAACCTTTCATAGCCCCTCCCAACAACTCGATAGACGCAAACGGCGGTTATTGCTGCAGAAGCCACAGCAACAGCGGGAGGACGAGGATAAGGACGCCGGGGATACCGGGGAACGGGCCCGAGTCCCTGCACAGGAGTCACGATATCAAGTTGTCCTGCTCAATCAAGTGGGGAAAGGAAGGGCGAGACACTCGGCAGTTATTGCGAGCCAGTGGTCCGGTGGTCCAAAGGCGCGCTGAGATGGAGCCCATCACCGTCCGGACCTTGCCTTGTGCCGCATTCTGTGTTGGCGGCGATTGCGGCCGTCAACGATACCGCCCTGCATGGAGTGGGGCCTGGGGCGGTGATTCATGTACTGCAACGCTCTCATCACTGTAGCAGTCACGGCTGGTGCAGAAAGCCTGATGCCTAGAGAGCAAGGATGCTGATCCGACAGCTGAGAAATTAGGTTCTGCTCAGGAGGCGGCGGGACAGGCATTTTAGAGAGAGGGATGGTGGGAGAGAGTGGAGGAGAACGAGAACGAGAGAGATCCGCAGCTTGTGTATAAGAAGAGATGTCCTCTCGCTCGAGATTCCTTTAGTTCACCTCTACCTTTCTATACAGAGCGCATTCACTCCTCTCGCTTCTCCAGCTTCTCCAAGGCAATCTAGGTTCATCGTGGGATTCACAATCTCCTGCAATCCTCCAATGGCTGTATTTACCTCTTACCAACCCCTTCGAACAGCCGTTCCAGCGACTGTGGACCTTACGGGTCCCAACCAGAGGGACTCTAATCCGCAGCGCCAGGCAGCCATAGATGCCGACGGTGAGTGCGCCTACTATTCGGCCTTTGTTTTGCAGCATCTAACTACGTAGAGCAGGGTCCACTATTGCAAACGATGGCTCTCGCGAGAGTACTATTAAAAGAACCGGAGATGCCGGCGGCAGTAGTTCGCCGGGCGACAGTCAAGGTGAGCACGCCACATCCCCGGTATCTCTTCTTCACGGCCAGCAGAAGTTTGCTCACACGATACCATAGATATGCCGATCGTACTAGACGACGACGAGCCTGACGCCAAGGAGCCTAACGCCGAGCTCAATGCTGCTGCATCTGATGACGATGACGAACGAACTCTTGTGGCTACTCCGCCAGCCAACCGCAATAGCTCTCGTTCTTCCCCTCCCGCTGTTCCTGCCAAGTCTTTCACCAACGATCACGCTATACACCCGGCCGCCGGTTCTGCCGCCAACGGCGTCAGTAACAATCACAATCATGGTAGCCAGGGAGTCAGCCGCGATCCTGACTATACCACTTCTCGGAAACGGTCTGGTTCGCCTGTAGGGCCTCGCGCGCCGCTCAAGAATGGTCCGCTCCCTAAGCGATGTCATCGCTCAAGAGTGGCGACGCAGAAGGGGAGAGAAGAGACGTCAGCACGCTTACGCTCTCGTAAAGGGGAAACGCTTTACTACACATTACCACTTCCACGTTGCGGCAGAGAGTAGGGAGTTATAGATATTAGCGGCGTCCGCTTAAGAGAGGACGGGTCTTTAAGTTATAAATTACTATAGAAACTAACAATAGCGCTAGTAAGCAGCCTTAAGGGGGCGCTGCTTAAGCGAGCGGAGGAATTAGTTAAGGAGAAGTATAGAGTAGAGGTATAGGAGGAGTGGTTTAAGAACTAGGGCATAATAAGTCAACGCTACCACAGCAACAGAGGTTAGGCTCAGAGAGGGAAGTAACTAGTGTCTTTAGTAACTTTATTAGATACTTTCCTAACTGGACTTATATTTTGACTAAGGAAAAGAGGGGAGTAGGAATTGTACACGAGTTGTACTTTTTTCATGTGGCATTCTCTAATAGCTAGTGTCCAATATCATTAAATACTTATCTACTTACTAATAACGGCCCTAATTTTAGACAAGCATTATAATGCCTGCCTCTGTGTATTAGAGCGAATACCGTATTCTATAAACTAACTTATCCTGATACCACATATAGCGCCTTAATAGGGTTATTACTGTAGAGACGTTATAAGCACTAGAACGCACATGCTCACTAAGAACATAGCTGATAAGTAACAAGAGCCCGATTCGGGAACCTGACACTCAGCTATACTTTTCTAGGTCACGTGCAATGCTGTTTTGGCCAAGACTGCTGCCCACAGTTCAGCCACACCTCCTTCAGCCATCTTTCCAGTTCCAGGTGATGAAGCCAAACGTCACAACATCTCATCCGGTCTAACCGCCATTTACCCATCTACATACATTCGACCTCTTGCAAAAAAAAAAAGGTAAGGAGGTGCACAAACTATTGGCCGCGTCCTTTTTTTCGCATCCTCCATGTTCTACAGTGTGCTAACGAAGTTATGGTCAGGTCCTGGTTGTCATTTCCACGTTCGACATGCCTATCTTATTTCACCTTCGACACTTCCACCATCCTTCCTCTTTCCCCCCCTTCGCCTTCTAATGGTATCTCTACCTGTTCGAACCGTGCACACTACTCATCGGTGTTAATTTGAAGGCATGCCCGTAAGGTGCAGTATTCTGTGGCCTTCACCCTTAGTGTTCATACTAATAAGACATTTAACGGCCACCCTTTACCCTCTCAAGTGGAATCTGCCTCAGTCCCTCGTCTCCTATTCAAGACTTCGTCCATATCCTCCATCATCGACCTCTACTTCCCCCCACCACAGGATCTGGTCGTCACTTCCTCCCTCTACACCTTAGCACCAAACCGGATGGGTCCATGGCCACGTCACAATGACACCTCCGTGTGAGGCAATGCATCCGGACTAACAGAATTGCATTACAAATCGTGGTTCAGCTGGGCAAGGCTCGTCGGAGATTGTTCGTGTGACTACGCACGGCAGCGGCGTAGCAGTGCTAGCTCGTCTGCTGCCTACCGTGTCCCCCATGGCCGCCAATAGGGAATATGCCTTGCTAGGTTTGACGGATCACGGTGTTTCTGAGCGCTTTACCTTCCAATTGGCAGGTGTACCTGCCTCTGGCAGCATCAAAACCATGCAATTGCTGCAGCGGAGCAATTTGTTCCGTGTCTGAATACAATGATATCCTGCGCAAAGATGGCAGTCAGTGTTTCTGGCTAGGCCGTGTCATGCGTCGCCAATGCCCTCAGCAGAGAACCCTCCCGGGGGGGAGGGCCTGCAGCTCGTTTGACCGACTGTTGCGTCGGATGCCTTATGGCGATCGATCATTAGAGTTCTTAGATAGGATTCGCGATGGTATAGATGTCTATGAACGCTAGGAGGGACGAATTCAAGGGTTACATACTTGGAATTACGCTTGATGGGTATCACTGCTGGATTTCGAACCTAAACATGGCCGGCCAGGATCCATTCAACTACGCGATGATAGGCGGGCGAAATCTGAAGCTGATGTCTGCTACATCACCAGCAACTAATTCTTCCTGGCCGTTACATCGCTGTGGTTCTGGTCCCCTGAGGGTGGTGTAAAGGGGAACGGGGGGGCTGGAGGTGAGTCCAGTTAGGGGGGGATCTTCAACCGTTTTTGCGCTCCAAGACTGAAGTGGCGACCGTATCAAAGGGCAGGATTTGACATTCGAACATGTTTTTAATAATATCTTGAGCAAGGTTATAAAAGAATGTTTAATGCTGTTCAGTTCTTGTTTGAGCAGAGTGAGAAGGAAGTACTTTGGCGCATACATTATTCATATTTCTAATCACGAGTCGAACGAGATGGGAAGCTAACCCAACAGCCAACTAGCCCCAAAATCCAAGCAAACCCTCTACCATCAAGAAAATAGTATTTGACGTGTTGCCGATATCCAATGCTTCCATTTCCTGCCTCTTTGCGCGGGTCGCTCGTTTTTCTTGGTGGGCGTTTGGGCTAAGCGGTTGTGTCTGCGGCTCTTGATAATGCGCATTATTAGGGCTAGTTGTATTCTAGTATCCGCAAGTTAGTACCAACAAAATGCTCTCCAGAGACTTCCTTACTCTGCAGTTATAGAAGCTAGAACTAAGTAGAGAGAAGAACGAGTTAAAAATACATACTATGCGAATCCCACTCCACCGGTCGCTTTCTAGTAGGTATGCGCGTCTACGAACTGCTTCTATCTAGTCCCGCACCTCCGTCTCGTCCTCAGTATTAGGTACAGTTGAATCCCCTGACTGGGCTTTATAATCTGTGTCGCGGAACACTGGATGCTCGCTGTTGGAGCTACCGACTTTCCATTCGAGTTTGGTGCCAGATTCAGGGCTTGACCAAGGTCCTACCGACTTGGAGAGGCCGACTAGGTCCTTAAGTGGGAGCCGGGTTGGTAGCTCTTCGGTACTGGTCGTTTCAGCATCTATTTTGCGAAGCTTACTTAGTGCCGTTATGTTACTATCGCCAGCCGTTTTGCGCCTGAGGCCTTAACTGATAATATCTTGCTTCCGCTTTTCGGTGTTCCTCTCTTGCATCCTACGGCTTTAATCCGCTTCCCAAGCTAACATCCTTCTTCTCATGCGTTCATAATCTACCCCGAGCCGCTGCGTAAGAGCTCGCAGCGCCACCATGAGATAGCTTGCTACCGCAGCTGCTAAAGTCGGATTTTTCCCCCCGATATCGTCCAATTCAGAGTCACTGTCCGGCACCAATCGATCTTCATATCCCCAGCTCTCCCAACCACAAATGTCGTAGAATTCAAGTAAGGATACTAATGCGCGTCCTGCAAGGAAATAAGTATTAGTTTCTATAGAAGTGTGGACTTATATAAGCGGCTTACGGTGTCGCGGCGTTTGGAGACGCCACAGCTTAACAACCTTATCCGGATAGTTACTCGGGAACCCATCACTAACAGTATGGTCACCTGCTTGGTTGTTGTATTCAACCGGCACAATGTCATCCCATGGTCCCTGTGCAGCCATGTTTGCAAATCTGCCCTCCAATCCTTTAAACCGTCGGTCGGTCTCTCTCTTGACTTCTTTGACCTCTTTCTTAACCTCGTTGACCTCCCTCTTGACCTCATTGACCTCCCTCTTGACCTCGTTGACCTCCCTCTTGACCTCGTTGACCTCCCTCTTGACCTCGTTGACCTCTCCCTCCAACCGTATAAATCCCTTTTCTAGCTTGTCCACTCGGTTTTTGACATCCTTTACGTCATCCTTAATCTCCAAAACCGAGTCCAAGACGTAGTTGGTCGAGGCACTTAACGTGCTGATCGCGCCGTCTAGGAATAGATCTCGTTCCGCTAAGAGATTTCGAGGTCGTTCGGGTAGAGGGTGGCCGATTGAGTTACTATTGTGTTTGCAAAGTGTTCGGTGAAGAGCACTTAGCGCGCTGTGAGAGCCTGCATATGGCTCAGCAGACGGTGCCATGGTGCCCTGCAACGAACTTTGGGATTTTCGACAACTAGGAGATTGTAATAATGATGATGGTGATGATAATGACAATGGCGGTGACGGTAGTAACGATGGTGATGATGTTGGTGCTGCTAGGCTGCAAAACGGAAGGGACAACTAACGCTGACAAATGGCCACCTGACAGGTGACGGTGATTCCAGCTCGCCAAGAATGTGGCGGCACCATCGGCCGAACCTTATGCACGTTCCCACGTCGCGCTAAAGGCTTCAACATCTGACAGTCACCCGCCGAACCAACGGAATGCCAGAGCCTTTTGGCATTACCGGCGCCCAGATACACGATCTGGCTGGGTCCGTCCTCCAGCGCCCTCGCGGAACATGCGTCGCTCCGCTACCGCATATTACGACGCTGACCGGCATAAACGAGCCCGCGGCCGTCATTAAACACCCTGTCGGTGTAGATGCGCCCGCTCAGACTGTAAGCAGCCAACATCCAAGAAGCGGTCGCATCCGCATGTCTAATGAACGGGCACGGACAAAAATTCCCGAAGCATTATCCAGGCAACAGCTGACATAACCTATCGAGCTATGCCCCGAGCAAGTCGGACCGATGAGCACGTGAACCAGCCAGATCCAACTTACGATTCGGAAGTGGGATTACGATTATTCGCTTAGTGACCTGGATTGATCAGCAACATCAGAGTGGCGTATCTATATTGCTCGATAAGGGGTACACACAGTCGTTAGTTAATTGTTAGTAGTAATTTTAATTAAATATTTATTGGTTGAAATGCAGCCGATATTGGTGGAGATAGCAGTCGGAGTTTTTGGTGTTGCTTGGTCTAAAACTATGACCAATAATCTAGCATCTCTTGAACTCGCCATTTCCACATCAACAAGTGCTGCAAAAACAAATAGGATTTTATTAACTTATAGCTAGATAATGCTCTCAGCTATGACCGCCCTAAGACACCACTAAAGCTTGCATTTATTAGTTACGGAGACTGAATTATCTGCGTTGCATAGTATGTCGCTCCACCATTGTATAATCTTTCCTCAACTTTAAAACATCCGTTCTAGAACGTATCCTTTTCAATTACTACCTGTGAACATTCGGAGGTGAACCACTATGAAAGCTTGCCAGTTAGGGTGATCTCATACCAATCTTCTTCTTCTAAAGGCTTCTTAACAATGATTTTCTTTATGTAGGGGCCAACTTTAGTTCTCTCTACGCATAGGTAGATGGACCTAGAAGGAATGAGTTCCTTTATGTCTTGATTAAATCGTTATTGGCTAAGTGCTTCTTCCCGCCTAGAGTAAACTAATATAATACTAATATAGGGAACATGAGGCTTTTGGTTATCTATGCACATATGAATGCGCATGACACTGTTAAGTGATGCGTAGGAATGAAACCAATCCGGTATTACACAATGCTCCAGAATATTAGTGATAGGCCCGAATGATGGTTTTATGGCTGTGTAATAGGTTGTCTTTTCTGGAGTGTGAGCAAGGGTAAGTTTAAACTTCGTTAAGGCTGTGATTCCCATATCGTTGTAGCAAAACGCCGAGATATGATAACCAAGTTGGCTTTTTAGAGATTGAAACCTATAATTACTCTGGTGATCTGGATGTATATAAGGCCTAAAGGAATAGGTTCTCTATAAGGAAGTGCTTAATTGTTTCTTTACATTAATACTATTGCCTTATAAAGGGAGTGTATTGACTTATGATTATGATAGGACGACGCTTGTTTAAATTATTTGCTAATTCACGTACCCATTTAGCGGTAATAGTCTCTCCTTTAGTAAGAGGGAAATAAATCCACATAAGTCGTTCTAGGACTCTGTTTTCTATGTCTTTATAGAATTCTATATTCTGGTTAGATTTAGTATGGACGTGAACACCTACAGTACCCCTACTCTCACAGGAAATGGTAATACTACTAGTGCTATCGTTAAGTTTGATATGTCTCATAAATTCTAGAGAAGATTCGCTCTTTTCAAGAGTGTACCAGGTCCATGGGAGAGATGATGAGGGAAAGGGGTAGTTCTAGAATACATCCTAGTTAGTCTTACTATTATCGTGGGCTAAGTTGATGTTTGTGATAAGGCACTAGCGCGGTTAGCTATTAAAGTAGATGAGTATAATATCGTACCTGTGAGTACACATAGAGCTTAAAGTTTCGTGCAGTAGGCTGTATAATTTTATACTAATAGCTATGTTCTAATATTTGACATAGTGCGTGCTGCTTAGAGCTACCATTAAAATGCACTTTTGTGATCCCAACGTCATCTCAAGCAATTACAATATTACTAGGAATATTTCCGCGGCGGGTGTCATGTAATACCGAATTCAATTAATATATTTCTGTAATATAGGATATCCCAGATAGGAAGAGCCGCTTAAAGGAAACTTCAGTTCCCGGAAATTCTAAGTACGAATCTGGAACCACTTTTTTCTCCTGCAAATAGTCTTCTGCAGCTGCCTTTATTATGACGATTAGAGGCTATTAAATCATATATGGCCATAATAGATATGTAATATTAGAGAGCAGTTCCGTTGGTAGTTGAGGCAGAGAATTAACTAAATGTTTAAAGTCAGGGTTAACAGCGTGTTGTGCTAGGGAGTGGACGAATTTGCTAAAATAATAAGTAAATAAATGTCTCTCCTTTATGCTCTTTTGCTTTAGTAATAGCGCAATGGAATTCGACCCCTGCAGCCAGAATTTGACTATTTCTTTTAAGGTCAATCTTGATAGCTGATGAAATTAACGCAGATATCTAAAGCAATGTAAATGAATAAGAGCTATAGGCGGGTTAATGTTGCATAAAAAGCAAGGGGATTTTTGACATAGGGCTTCTTTATACAGAAGGAATAAAGGACTTTTTAATGATAATTTACTATTAATGGCTGTTGTAAGTTAGAAAAGGCGTAAGGAGTGTTAAGGTGCATACTAGCAGTTACAAGCTCATCACTCTAAGAATTTAGATGGTATAATAGATATTATTATAGACCTTAAGCGTGTTTTATAACTACATTAATATAAAAGAATAGTAAGTGGAAATGGGCCGCTGGTAAACAGCGAACGGCTTAAAAGGAATTAGTGATTATATAAGAAATTCCGAGCTAATCTAAAGAACCCTGTAACTAAATTAAAATCAAGTAACAATTATTTTTAAAATACCTAATCATTCTTTTCCTTATTAAATCTATAGTACTTTGAATATGTCTTACTTTAATGCTATTTATTATCTTACTGCGTTACAGTAAACGCCCTTTGTTGATCGCTTAATGTACTAGTGCTAGGTACGATTTGGTTTAGATTACTATAATATTATATTAGTAGCGATATTTGAATTCTTAATAGTTGCTTATCTAGAACCTATTGCGTAAACGTAATGCTTAGGCTGTTAAGACTCAGCAACTTTAGAAAACGGGAATTGTTTCATGTGCCTGAAACTTTAATTGAGTTGTGCTGCATAGGTGGAATCCGCGTCTATATAGGCTGCACGGTTCATGAGACTAGCGCTCCCAAAATAAGGCGTAAGTTTACGCATATTATACGAATATTTCTAAGTTCATGCAAAAATGCTAATAGTTATAAGGGTATAGATGTGGGTTATTCTTGTAGAATCGTAGTACATAGTGTAGGCCTTAAAGGCTTGCCCTTCAACAATCTGCATGTTATCAGTATTAGCGCCCAGTTTTTTGCCTTCATGGAAGCACAGGATTCTGGTTTTTAGGGTGCCATGTTTGAAATATTTAACTTGTTTATTAACACGCCGTAATGGATTATTAGGAGAGGTAGGCTTTTGTGCATTTATGTAAAAATGATCTTCGGCGAAATATACTTTGGACAATAGATAGCCCTAGAAAGAAATAGAGGTATGCTTATATGTATTGGACTATACTTCATTATAGAGCGCCTGAAGGAATTCATTTGTGATAAGTGATATTTTGGGAGGCGTAAAGAATAACAGATTCTCCTCTTTAAAAAGTCTGTATATTAGTCTTTATAATATGCGGAGTCTAACTCAGCATTATCCATATTCCCTAGAGGAAACTATAGTGTTAAAGGTTTAACTTCCAAACGTCATATAAAGGCAACAGCATACCGACTCTCTAATACGTGATAGTACTTACCTTTTTAGGCTCTCTGTATGACTTCTTTAAAAGCCAAGTCATAGCATCCGCACCCTGCTTAAGAAAGGCGTCGGCTTATTAATTGGCTAGACTATTTGACTGGGTCCGTTCTCCGGTGCTCGCACGTGTTGGTCCACTATATTACGACGCTGACCGGCATAACGAGCCCGCAGCCATTATTAAACTCCCTATCGGTACAGATACGCCCGCTTAGTAGCATCCAAAAAGCGGTCGTATCTACATGTTTAATGAGTAGGTACAGACAAAAGATCCTGGAACCCCCAGCAGGAATTCGTGTCCGCTCTGACTTACCAAGTGGCTTGGTTGGAACCAGACACGAATTCTTCTAGGCGCCGTGATATCCACGTATTAGGTATATAATCTACCGGCTAACCTTGATTTAAAATTGATAGATGATATGAAGGTAATCTAAGCCCTAAAGGGAAACCAGACTTTTAAGTAATCTATTAGAATTTAACCTGTAACTCCTATTAATAAGATTTGAGCTTAGTTAACGCCTGACTATATTGCGCCCGGTGGCTCTAGCTGAAAACAGAAATATGTATAGAAATGTGCTCCTTCTGCTCTGGTTCCCACGCAGGGCTAGGGTAGAGTTAGTAATATAGTAGGGTATATACTTTAGGCAAGGTAATGGCACCTTATGTTATTAGAGTGTTTGTCCTGTTTATATGTATACATGAAAGCAGGCGATCCCTGTCGGGACTAACGAATAAGATCGTTATGTCCGAAACCGGAAATAAGTATTGAAAGGTGTTCCAACCCGTTTTGGGTACATCAAGAATAGGCGTGGATAAATTTCATTGGTTTAAGAAATGTCGTGTTGTTAGTGAGTAGGGGACATTCTGTCAGCCACACCAGCAGAAGGCTTTAAAAACGGGGCTATTTATAGGAAAACAGTAAAATTAGCTTCACCCAGCCGAAAGAACGGGTCCAGATAAACTCCAAAAATGTTGTATTGATTGTTTGGTAGATACGCTTGCTATCGCGATGATTTTTATGTATATATATATTCTTAGACTCGAGTTTTTTTAATCACTCTAGCCTGAGTGCCCTAGATTTGCCAGTTAGGATGGTAAATCCTCTTAGGTTTACATAATTAATGTGTTGATCTCTCTAGTGTATTCATTCTAAGAGCTTATAAGCCTTAATGAATGTTGTAAGAAGAGATCGAGACATATTGCTTTTACTAAACTGGCTATCGTGCACAGTTGTGATGTGCTGGTGCACTTAGGAATATTAAAGCATACATTTTATATTAATCTACTGTAGTTACTGTACTGAGTGTAGATAGAACTACTGACTAAGCTATTGTTATTATATTCTGGACATAGAGAAGATATCTTCATATGAAGGAAGAGTCGCGTTTTAAGGCCGGACCTAGTAGAGTCAAGTTGATTTGAGTAGTAGTTTAAAGGATAGTAATATGAGAACAGCTGTTGGGCGCAAGAATGTAGTTCTCTAGCGGGGTTTTATATCCGAAAATTCATTATCGTGGTAAATTGTCTCTGTGAACAAGATTTCCTGATGTGGCTGTTTCTATTATGTTATTGGCGTAGTTTGAATTAACTAATTGTGTTTTAGTGATTCTCTAACTAGCTATCCAAAATCCCCGCTCTGCTATACTTGTCTTTTCGTACATACTAGATTATAGACTGTTGAAAATGATAGGTAGATAGATTTATTTTGTGCCTTTCAACCCGAGCAAGGCTCAAAAGACGGGTAGAATTAATAGGCTACTTATGTGCTAAATATGTTTCAAGCTGTTTAATACGAGCTATGTATTATGTAACTATATTAGGGATTTTTAGGTTAGTACAGGCGAGTTTCTAGATGTCTATGCTAATAAGCTATTATAGTTTAAAGTATAACGGCTAATAGCTAGAATACTAGAAGCTTAAGCGTATTTGTCTTTGCTAGATAATTAATATCATGCGGCCACTGATTACAACAGGGAAGCTTGTGATAGTAATAATAATAACGGTAGTGATAACAGTAGAACTGATAATAATAAGAACGATAGTGGTGATAATAACACTGGTAGTGGTGACTGTTTACTAGAATAGAAGGATTAGACTAGGCTCTAGTGCCTGTATCTAGTATGCTACTGGAAAAGGCAGTTTAACAGAAGATAAGACCTTGTGCGGTACTACTAATTACGTATCTCTTTTTATGTTTTTGAAAATGCGGTATGCTAATAAGAGACGATATAGATATTTAGTGCTACAAGATCTGCGTAATTTGTTGTGATTCTTTTAGTCAAGTTTGACTATTTCTCAGGCATTAATGCCTAAGTAAAAATCGTGAGAATGATAAGGCGAAAGAATTCTACATAAGAGAGTAATGCGCTTAGCTATAAAGGTATACTATTAAAGAGCTAAATCAAGTACTTGCTTAGGGTAAGAAAAGTCACGAGCAGACCAGAAAATAAGGACATGAGGAGGTGGATAGGTGTTTGGAATCACATCAATCCTTGAAGATGTATATGGTGACTGTAGACGGTAATGTAGATTTCTAGTTCCTGGCTGAAACTGATTTACTTGGTAATAATCTACCTTTTAATATGTCTCATGAGCTTCTAATTGTTTGTGTATACAGGAGTTTTATCTTAAAGTAATGTGCGTTTTTCCATGCAATTAATACTAATATTATTACTCTTAAATAGGTCTGTAACTCTGGCTAATAGCTTATCTAATACAGGGTTATCAACGCTATTCACCTTTTCTTAAATAACGGAAAGATTACTAAACTTTATACTTAGGTTTATGCTGATCTTTAAGGGTATTACTATAATACTATGTTATAATTATAATTAGTTATAATTATTTTCTCTTAACACGCTGGAAGGAGATTTTCTAGTGGTTAGTTAGCTTGAGACTTTTAGCCATATATTACAAGTTCCTACACTAGAGTATTAGGGAGGGTATAGATAAATAAATAATAGAACTAGAGTAATTTCTTATTAGTTATGTCTCCCCTTTTCACTTTATATATGCTATGTTTATTTCAAAATTTGTGCCTTCCATGCAAGTAACTATTTACTTAATGTTTTATGATTTTAGTAGTCTTATTAGACTCTACGTGTTGATAACCTTCTTCGTTCCGAACATAAACGTGGTTATAGTACCTTCCTTAATTTCAATAGTGATTTAGGGATCCAGAATTATGCTGCTGTCTATATAAGATAAAGCTTAAAATATAGGATTAAGAACTTATAAACCGCCCTGCTCAAACGTAACTTCGGTGGGCTTAAGACTGAGTTATTTAAAACTAATATAGGAGACCTACTATAGATTATTTTCTTTCTTTATGTAAGGTAACTAATGGCGATGTGAACTTCCCTAAAAGGACACTCTAGATTCTTTACTTTATAGCTAGACTAGAAGAGATTTAACACCGACTTCTAGATTACTTTTTTTAAAAATATAGTCTCTAGGAATGGCGCTGATGGATCTATAAAGTCCTAAAGTAAACTATTTAAGGAAAGACTTAAGAACGGGCCGAATACGCTATGGAAGTGAGATATTAAGCTAAATAGAAAGAATTAGCCTGTACTAACCGGGTTATTAAGGATATTAATTTTGCAAAATTGTAAACCGCTAGCTGATGTAAAAGGAATACTATTTTTGTTTATTTTCTTAATAAGCTTCTCTAATAGCGTATCTTAGTTAAAGAAGAACCTATTTTCTAAGATAGCATTCCGTGTGTCTTCCGCCGACGATGACTAAGCGGATGCTATAGAGTTAGTAGATCTTAAGAGATTAAGACACGCCAGTTACGTCGCCGCCTGGTCGTAATAATGCATAAAAAGAGGGGTTTATAAGAAAAAAAGGATTTTTACTATTAGCCTAATATAGAATAGTCTAGAGGTAGGGTTTAATTTCGGATAAAGAGAAACGCTGCTTTATTTATTAGTAATCATGTATATAATTACGTGCAGGTTATTTTAGGTGTTTAGGTTTCTATATTACGTGTGGTGCTAGGCCCGTTCTAGAGAAATAACTCTCCGCAGGAGGCCTGAGCACCGAGCCGAGATTTGGGAGAAGATCACCGGGAAAATGTCGTGAACTTACTAACTTCAAGGCCTTATAACTATAGCACAACAGTCTACTTTTATACTCTTTAATGTGGTAATATATTCTAATATATCTGAAAAATATACTTCTGAAAGCTGGAAAAAATTAAAGTAGATTTAACTAAGCTATTGCGTAAAATAATTGATTGATACTATACCAGCTGCTTTACTTTATTAATATAATAGAATTACTATAAAATCAGGCCTTTAGTACATTACACCAACGTATTTATATAATAAAATTGGGATAAAAAGATTTATATTAAAAATATCTAGGTTATTTAAAGCTTTGATTTTTAATTTAAATCGAAAGGCGCTAAAAAATAGAGTGAACTGCTTAAAAGACGGGTGAAAGAGTAAAAAATTAGAGCTTTAGTACATTATTTTTATAATACATTAATATAAAACTATAATAAAATTTAAATAAAAAGATTTGCAATAAAAGTATCTAAGACTTATAAGGCTTTGACTTTTGATTTAAATCGTGTATTATTAATAAATCAAAACTTTATGTTTTTAGAACTTTTAAGATTCTGGATTATATTAATGGATTTTTTTAGTCTACTATTTCTATATTATAACAACGCTATATTATAATTTTTTAATTATTTTTAAATTGGAATGTAAATATCTAGGACTTGTAAACCTTTAAATTTTTATTTAGCATTTATAGTGTTAATAGATTTGCTGTAAACTTAGTCTTAGCGTGATTTTTGACACTTTTTTGTGTAGGGAATAAGAAAACTTCATACAAATTTTTAGCTTAGTTTTAGGCCTTTAATGTAGAGGATGAATTAGTTTATGTGACAGAAGACCTGAGCTTCTAAGATAACGTGTAGGCTAACGTTTTGTAGTCTAGTATAAAGGATTAACTTGTGTTTGATTTGGCCTAATTAAGTAGGAGCACCCCTTTGACTATTTTCTAATTTAGAAGGGGAGTATTGTGTATGCTTCTTCCCTAATTATGTAGAGAGCATGTTTTATGATTCTATACCTTATATTCTGTCTCTACTTACGCACATCTAACGCCTCTTCGCAATATATTTTATATTTCTTTTGCTTTATTCTGATTTAAGATATTTTAGCTGACTACTTACTAGTAGATAGAATAAGCGTTCCGTATGTAAGTCTTGTGATAGTTCTCTGTAAAGGAGTTCTTATGATGTTAACGAGACTTCCTTTAGCTGTAATATAGATCTAATTACTTTATCACTCGCACTCTAGATGAGTGCTCTGGCTGGGGATTTTATGTATAGGCTATAAGAATTATGCGAACTGGTGATTTATACGCAAGCTTTGAACACGTCTGAGACGAAAGCTGGCACATAACCCACGATTAGAAGGATATCAACGTGTATAATATATCCTCTAGGGTTATCTCACCCTGCAGACGAATGCCAGAGGCTTGGTGTATGCTAAGAGAAGGGAGGCTGTCTTATGGACGGGAATGCAAGACAAGGGGTGGCTTAAGGCTTGTAGAAGAGAGAGAGGAAGATATTGTTTAGGTGTAGTTAATTAGTCTATAAGCTCCTCCACGCTAATAAGCATTACTATAATGTGGGTAATAATGTCCAGGTTACTTTCGCGGTAGTGTTGAGTGAGAGTGGGGAGTAATATATAATAAAGGAAGCTTACTAGGTATAAAGACTTACTATTACCCTTGAGGCTTAATAGCTAATACTTTATTAGCAGCCATTTATTATTAGTCACGTCGTTTTTTTATTTAATTATTTATTCTAAAAAGTATTGCTTTATTAGTACTCTTCTCTAGTGCTTTAGGGATGATGTCTTTATCTCTATTATAGATTAGAGCAAGTAGCCCCCCTTTTATAGATAGTATATTTACGTTGATATAGAGACTATCTTAACTGTTTTTCTATACCTTAACGGCGTTGCTAGCATTATTGCTTATTATGTTAAACGGCTAATTGAATGCTTCTACTGCTTTAAGCACTGCCGCTTTAACAGGCCAAGGGAACAGTGCTTGCACAACTGTTAATAGAGGAGTCAACAGTAGCAATTACTAGATAAAGGGGGGTACTTCTAATGACACTCTAGATAGGCCCTAAGTAGCCTCGGCTTTTACGTAGTCTTTATAGGTGATAGATATCTCTGAAACGTAACACGTAAATCTCGCACCTTTATCTCAACATCTAAGCCTAGATGAAAATACTAGTAATTTAAATAGTTAGCTATGTTAGAATGTTTGAAACATTGTTTCTATTATTACGCTAATATAACTACCAAGTTACTAGTTAGATAGGAATATTGTTTTTCTATAAAGCTTTTACTGACGTAATGTGTCTTGTGTTTTTAATTAGTTCTCTAATTCCTTCTGTGAGCTTGGGTTGAAATACTATTTTAAAAGAGATTCACTAAATCCATATGCCATATTAGTTGTCTTTACTGTCAATATTTAAAATTCTCGGAGGTCGTGGTATGTTGATTTTTGTCTACTTTTCACAATCCTCAACACATGATTATAGAAACTCTTATAGGATGGTGAGAGCTGCCTTAATATAACTTTACCATAGCTATATATGCGACTCTAACTATAAAACCAAGTCTATAAGAGCTTGTTTCTAAGGTTGCTTTACTTTTAGGAACTGCTTTGTTTCTAGAAAGTATTATAAGAGTACCCACCGTAAAAAGCGTGTTACTATTCCGATATAAATGGATAAAAGACTTCGACGATCTAACTAATGAGCTTGTTAAGACAATAGTATGTATACAGAATGCTAATATTATTAGGATAATAATTAAGGTATATTAAAGACACTTAATGTGCAGCGTATAGTACGCACTATGTTAGGATCAAGGATTAGGGAGATAAGACCGCTGGTGATACTTTTTCTAGCTAAAGGTAGGCTCTGGAATCCGCTAGATGAAAACGCTATTCTTTTACCTTTTCTAATTTCTATGGATGTACTTAAAGAAGTTATTGTATGTCTCTAGGTTTCTAATGAACTTAAAGAACTTCTTGTACTGCTCTAAATTCTGGATGATGCTTCTAATAGAGTAACCTTTTAGCTGTAGAGTGACGTGAATTGGAAGAACAGCTGCAGAACAGAATTACTTTCTGACTTAATTACTTTGGTTTCTGGAAGCGTCCATTATGATGTCGCGCCACGCTGGGTTTCTTTTCTTATAATATAAACGTTTATATTTAAAGAATACGGGGACTGATTTAAGTGAGTGTATGTATTACAGGAGTATGAAGACACTAAAGTAATGTAACTATTTGTAGTATGTACTGAATAATTCGAGGCCTGATATGTTTCTATTTTTAAAATCTAAATCGGGCACACACGTAGATGGTGGTATGTTGGCATTAAAGTACATTTGTTCTAACTTTTAGATGATGGTAATAGGGCCCGTACTAAGCTGTAAGCCTTAATAATTGGTCGTGTTAATTCTGTTACTTGGGCTGGAATTACTATGCTCTGATGCATTGCATGGCTCCTGGTTATTAGTATGGTCTAGGAGTGTGTTAATAATGAGAGCTCTTTGTAACTGGTTAAGTATTTCTACTAAATTATCGTACTAGGTTGAATCCACAGCGGTGGTCTTAGGGGTTAAGTAGATATCTCTATCTGGGCTAGCTTTTATAGACGAATTATCCGGCTTCTTATAAGTTTTTAGTAATTTGTTAGCCAAGTTGCTAACTGTGCATCCATTGCTGCACTTGCCGTAGAAATAAACCAAACCTAAGTTTAATGCTAGAGATAAAACTTACCGTTTTTATGTGACATCTTCTGTCTCTTATGAGCCCGCAGTAGATATCTGATTCTTTATAACAAGTCTATTCTTCTCTAGAGAGTATAAGCCTACGCGTTAAACGTCTCCTAGTGAAGCCATGTTCCTAAAGCTTTATTAATTTGGCTAAGACTATTTATTAAATTAGTAATATACTGCTAAAGAGTAATCACACCTACCTGCGTCTATTACCTAGTATGATTTTGATTAAGAATAGTATGTGAAGGGGAATATCTGTTTGTGGCTCTTTTTTAGGGGGTTTGTAAATGGCGACTTTGCTCGTAAATTTCATTGTTCCTTTGCATTGTGCGAATTTTCTGTAGGAGTATATTAATAAACCGTCTATTGGTTTTAGCTGTTATTTGCGAGGATGTAGCTAAGAACTATATAGAAAACAAATATCTCCTAGTCTTAATACTTTAGGCCTTTGTTATATAGTTTATCTATATATCTAATCAGCTATAGTGCTTTAGTTTAAAGCTGTAATAAGTATCTCTCTCCTGCTATACACTCCTTTCCTTATTAGTCTGTCAGGAACTTTCTCATATAATTATCCACTGCCTTTAGATTGGCTTTGGTCTGGAGGGCAATAATGGAAAGGCCGATGAATAGCAGCGTACTGTAATAAGATATCTATGTTATGTAGGCTTTTTGTGCTCCTAGTGCGTTTGTAAATACCTGGTAGTCTCTAAGGGTATTAAAAATGCTTGCTTTGCCGCCTGGTGTATTACTAATTTTTAAAGAGTATACTTGCGTTAAACGACGTGTAAGAAGATAGAACATGTAAATAATAGCTTCTAGCTCGTAAAGATAAACTTATCTTCTTCTAGATGACTAACTATCTTTATTTTTTGGTACTTGACCTAAAAATTCTCTTGTCGCAGCTCTCCATGGTTTGATGGACAGTTTGGTGGCTTTGTTGGCTTGAGATTCTGGAGTTTCAAATTGGAAAATAAAGCGTCCGGACGGTTGCTGTGTTGATAGCTGACTTTAAATAGGTACCATGTGTTAATATTTAGCTTGCTAGTACTAATATCATATTTATGCTTGTAAACAGTGGACAAGTTGCTTTAAATATTTAGAATATTTGGTTAGAGTCCCCTTAAAGTTTCTAATACGTTGCCTTTCGCTTCCGCCAGCTATTTATAAAGGGAGGTGATGAAAAGAGGAGAATTCTGTTAGGTAGTAAGAAATGCTGCTATTATACTGAATTTGGATACCCTCTTAAGGGTACGTTAAAAAATGGTATAGCGTTAGAGGAGTATAATTTTGGACTAGCCTATTATCAGGAATACCACCCGGGACTTTTATAAAATAGTGTACGGATTCTTACTATTATCTGTTATGGAGATATGGCTGATCTAGAAGGTTTGCAGGTCCTTTTCAAAAAAAGCTACCTATCCAAAAAGAAATGGGTTTGTGGTTTGGTGGCTCTTTTTATTTATAACTGTAACCGCTACCGTTTAATAAGTCTCTGCTTAAGGCTTTGCCAAATCTGCAGGTTCCTCTAGACACGATTAAATAGGCTTCTCCTAAAATCGTAAGCTATAATTGCTTATAAATGTATGCGTGAGCTGATAATCGCTGTATTTAGATATAGAGATACTGCTATATGAAAGGCTAAGGCTATATATTAGCTGCTTTTCTTTTTACTAGTTGCCTTCCTATAAGACCAGTCCGCCTCTAGTCACGCATAATTACGTCCTTTAAAACTCCGGCTTAACGTAGGCATCATGTATTCAACGTCTCTTCCGTATCCACTGAACCCTGAAGCCCTCTCAGAACCATCTTACCTGCAGTAGAATTTAAGCCATCTAACTTACCCTCAGGTTCCGTATCCTGTCCAGGCTCCTGTTCAAGCAGAACAGTAGCTTGTTCGTGGAACGTTCTTCTAGATTCCGTCCCTGGATCTCCAGAGGGGTCCTTTGGCGACCTTAGACGGCGGCGACGGTTAGAACCAACCCCCTCTGGTAGGTTATAGCCGGTATTATCTAGCCGCACCTCTCAGCGGCTATCACACGACGAAGATTCCCCCGAACCTCCAGAGGAAACCGGGTCGGGCTGCGCAGGTATGATGTGCTCAGCCGTGCGTCTAATATAGAACACTTACCATTTAATATAGGCCTGCGATTTATGCCGCCAGCGAAGAACAAAATGTGACGAACAGAGACCATGTGGTTTCTGTAAAGAGCAGGGGCAGGCGCAAGAATGTCGGTATCGTGAAGTTACTCCTTTAAAGTAAGACATGCGACCTCTTTCACTGCGCGCCCCCCCCCCCCCCTAACCGCCTAAGCAATCAGTTACAGATGAGCAACACGATGCAGCTGTGCACAAACATGGACAAAAGGTTGGAGAGAATTGAGTCCATGTTGGAGAAAATTGTGTCTAGGCTGCATATTGAGGACGCTCCCGTAGATTCGGCGACACAATCGGCCGGCACCCCAGACACGGCGGTTCCTTCTAACGCTGACGATATGTGCATGAGGCACGTTGACGACCACAAGCCTTCACCAGATTCTCTATCCTTGTGCTCCGTTACATAACAAGGCGAATAAATGAATGTCCTAGGAGGGTCTGAACAACCTATTTCAGCCCAGTCAATTTTGACCTCTTCCAGCAGTATAGGACCTCTAGAGGTAGACTATTTTATCCTAGACTAGAATAATCACAATCAGGAGATGAATTACGCCAGCCTCCCAATAGATTAGCAGGGCGGTCTAGGATGCATGCAGGCCCGAATATAATGAAACTTGATAAGACAGTTAGTTGTGGAATATAATAAGATTAGTAGTTAATATGGGTTTCTAGTTCTCATGCTGTTTGTTGTTATGGATTTCTTCCACTTTTACCTGCTGGAAGGGGTTATCCAGGTACTCTATTGCTATTTTGCTTCCTTCTAATAGCTACTTTCTTTGCAACCAAAAATGCAATGTCATCTTAGGCTCTTATTAAGCTTACGGCATATCTGAAGTCAAAAGCCTGGCGGGATTACATTTCACGTCAGCCTTAGCCTCTACCTCCACCTCCTGTATCCGAAAGTGAACAATAGCCTACTATTTGGTAATAGTATGAAGGGCCATTTTGAACCAGCCTTCCGGGTAGCCGGTCACTTATTGGCGGTCCTTTCAGTGACGTGAACAAAAAAAAATTATCCGCCATTTAATCTTACTAGCGAGGTGGGATGGAGGTTGGCTCCACGGAAGAAACTTTAACATTCTTAGCTAGATTTATCGGATGAAGTTTTGGCTACAATAGGTCAGAAAGCCTAACGGAATGGGGGAGGGCGTTATTTAGCTCAAGCCACTGTACTCTTTCCTAGCATCAGACATGATGCCTAGATGCTGGTACTTTTATTTCTCTCTTATCTTGCTCACACTGTCACACAGAGTTGAAGCCTCATGGCTTTTGATATACGGGTGGATAAGTATAGCTTTCTAGTAACGTCCACGGATTAATCTTCTCCTTCTATTACCTTGTGCCTCCACTCTCCCCTGGCTAAACGCACATACCTTACCTGTTACATTAATCCACGTTAATGTACGTCTGTTTTGCTTGTGGCTAATAGAAGATATGTACTTTAACTGCTGAGCAGCTTATTCGTTTGGATTACCGCCTTTTAAAGCATGGCCTATCGTACCCCGCAGCTGCAGAAGGAGATTCTTTTCAAATTGGTGGTGATAGGTGAACATGGGGTGGGAAAGATAGCGTTAATTAGGTAGGTGTGTTCTGAAGGAGTTTGGTTACACTCACTATAGTCTAACGGAGTTCCAGTTCGTTAACAATGAATTCATTAAGCCGTACAATCCTACTACTAAGGAGTACCGATATTTAGTGTGATGTACACTTAAGGGCCAGCAATATGGCCTAGAGATCACCGACACAGGGAGTGAGGATACATACAGACATGAGACGATAAAAGATGGTGATGGATTCCTTCTGGTCTATGACGTCTCCGATCAGTCGTCTTTTAAGCGAATACCAGTTCTATATGAGAAGATATGTGGGGTGAAGGTAACGGTTGCGGGTAGTAGCCCAACCCCCAATTTGCCCTCTTCCGAACCCCCTTCCGTTGTTGTGATTGGCAACAAGTCTGACCTGTCAGACAAGCGTGGGGTGATTATCAAGCAGGGGAGGGAGGTAACTGAAAGTCTGAATTACGGGTTTGGTGAGACGACGGCGAAGGGCAGTGTTGAAAATATGTTTTATAACGTTATTCAACGCCATGAATTGCCTTCATCCTGTAATGACATGCGCGATCCTAGTAGGCCGAGCGAAGAAGGAAGGTACGACCGGTTTTGCGGTTTGGGTGTGCTATTTTCTAGAAGTGTTAGATAGTACTATCAAACAGTCACGGACTCCGTATCTAAGATCAAGAGGGCATCTACCTGATTCTTATGACAGATTGGCTTTTACTCTCCGGAAGGTCGTGATAATATCTCTAATGAGAAGTAGGTACTGACATGTATCTAAGACTCATATGCTGGTTGCTTTTAGCTAGATTTTCGTGCCCTTTATCACATTGGATTCGCCGAACGTGGCGGTTTAAACTAGGACTAGTGACTTAAAGAGTATAATCTCTTCTACTGTGTTGGAGAACTAAGAAGTATATAAACTGAGTTCTTAACTCTGGAGTTTATCCTACGCCCTGCTATGCTATTACCTTCTTTCACTCTATTCTGGTGACTTTGTTTGCCTTTCTCTGCGTAGTCTAGTCTTACTTCTATTTAAGTGGTTTGCTCTAGTCGTATGCGTTGGTTCAAATAATCTATTGCTGGTAAGCTTAGTTACTCTGTTACCTTATGCATCTCTCAGCATTGCGAGGAAATTATTTGGTGTTATTCTAAACGGCCATTTTGCTGACAATCTAATTGTTAGCTTATAGACGATAATTGCACACGTGTTTGTCCTGATACTAGTTGTACTCCTGCTGCTCGTCCTTTTACTCTTGCGCATGTCGGTAAGGTAGTGCTCTTAATTAGCTTAGTCACACTCAAGCTAAATTAATAGGCCGAGGTTTGCGAAATTACTGAAGTGAAAGAGTTTGGCTATGAGATCTTGGTGATGGCGCTGATGTGAGAGTGCTTTGAGAATTAATCAGACTCGCTAGAGAGTTTTTAACACTACTTTAGAAAGTTTGGCTAGACGCATTTCAAATTGCTTCCCGGCGCGAAGGATGCAATGAATAAAGTGAAAGAATAGCTTTTTAGTGAGCTTAAAGTTCGCTCGCTTTCCTGCTTAGACTCTTGCGGCGACGAGTCCCCCGGCGATAGGATTCTCTTTAGGAGGACAGAGCTGGATTAGGCTTTTGTACTCATTAGCTAAGACTTCACCATCAACGTCACTAACTCTTTAATATCTGAAGATTGGGTAAAATTTGTTTTAGTTTCAGAGATTGCCAACTGTTTAGAATCTAGCAGGATGCATCCAGCAGTTACCCTTACCGACTAAGGGGATTAGGAGTCATGCTATCCGGTTAGCACTCACGAGGTATGTTGAAATAGGCCTTCAGAAACCAAAATTCCTGTTGACTACATCTTAGGCTTATAAAGTCCCACCTCTACTACCACCACTAAGTAGAGGTATGTGCCTCTTATTAGCCTATAATGAGTCTAACCATTGTAGGCCACTACCGACCTATATAGAGATGCAGTCAAGAATTTTGGTTACTAAGAAGTTTGGGAGCTAAATAGGCTAAATAGAATTGATATATTCTTGGGCTGATAGGTGAGTTTATACCTGTTGTATAGAGCCGTAAGCTATAGGATAATTTAACTATCTGTTTTTATATACTTTTTTACTTTGTTATTTTATTTGCCTTATCTTATTTTCTCTACTTGCTATTTACCTTTTTATGTAGAATAGATTACCTATTCTCTGTAGATGTCTTAAGTTGTAGCTTTGGCACATAATTATTAATCTAGTTAATTGTTGATTATTTTTGTATACCTATAGTCGTGCCTGGTTATGCCGAGCACGAGTTGAGGATGTAGGCTATATTAATGTTCTAGACGTAATTTGTAATACGTTATGCTTTAACGAGTCTCTAGGAAAGTAGAGGCTCTCTTTAATTGGTTAGAAATTATACTACAAGGCGCCTAATTTTACGGACGCTGATAATTGTAGCAGTAAGAGAATATTGTTCGCCTGCGGGGAAGAACTGGATTTGGCTTTTTAGGGCTTATCCTTTGTAATTATATCTCTACTTTTATTTCTGTATATATATATATGGACTTTAACCCGTGTAGTATAGCCCGCGCTCTTTAATTAATAGCGAAGTTCTATAAACTCTTGGTTTATATTTTATGTCTACTTTAGTTATGTCTACTTCTTGCCTGCTCTTTTAACAGCAAGATATTACTCTTAATAGTTGTAAATTAATACGTTGTTATTAAGCTTTGTATTAATTGTTATTATGAGGGTTGGTTTTACTACTGAACTCTTCCCCCTGCATAGATACATCACATTATATTAGAGTAATACTAACTATTTATGAATAGACTAGAGTTGATACTTCTGATTCTTTGAATGGGTACATGTCTAACTGTTAATATGATTGCACTTTCCTGAACTGCCGTGAAACCTTTGATAGTCCGACGGACTAGAAGTGCCATAAAAGCTCTTGGCACTTTTAAGGTAAGATGTGGTTATATATGTTATGTGTACGACTTAGGGCTCTTAACCTTTAGGTATATTACTCTAAGGAGAATTTTCAAGAGCATGTGTCTCAGCACAAGGGATTTGCTTTTAACGTCACTATAAAGTAAGGATACGTGGGTCAAAATGGATAGAAGGCCTTTTAGTATGATTTTTACTAGGAGGTTGTGTATTTGGGAATGGAATGTAATGACACTTAGAATGAGTGGTTTGACCATATTGAAGGTCATTTCAACAGCGGATTAAATATTCTTTTATGGTTATGTTATGAAGTAAAGATCTTTAAACCACCTAACTTTCTATCTATGAAGTTTGATAGCGGTTTATTAGTAAGTTAATAATATGCTGAAGGAGTAGTTAATTTCATAGACCTATATGGATGTATATTCCCTTTACAGTTTAGGGATTGTTACTTTATGGAAGTGAGTATTATATTCTGCTTATTGTTCTTAGCTAATATAGTCGCAGAGTGCTAGAGAAATGATTACTAAAGAATTCAGTATTGACGGTTCTGAATTCAATTTCTGGGTTAAAAGGGATATGATAGTTACTAATATGTGGGAGATTAAAGTCAAGGCGGGCGTTATAGTTACTCTCTGCTTATTAATAATCTCTATACTATTCTCTCTACCTCTGTTTCTGTCTCTGTCTCTGTTTCTGCTTCTGCCTCTACCTCTATCTCTATCTCTATCTCTATCTCTATTTCTATCTCTACTATTTTGTTATAGGCACTCTCTTTTTTTTGATCTCTTAGGTAATGTAGAAGGTCGCTATACGCTTCCTTTCTGGAGATATAAGGATTAAACTTTTCGATTTCTGCGCTATTCCGTTTAAGCTAGCTTATAATCGTTAGAAATTTATAAAGATCTCAGGACGTAGGTAGATTCTGAGAGGTAGTGTTATATTAGTAGTACTCTTACTATAGAAAGCTAAGTTACTGTAGTAGAGTGCCTGTAGGTAAATGTTGGACTAGTCCTAGCCGGACTTATAGATCTACGTGAAATAGGGAAGGTTATGTACGTTCTGGTACGAAAGGGGACACTTAATAAAAGCTACCGTGATGGGTCTGAAGGTATGAATAGTGATTTAGTATACTAGTGAATAAGATATCCATCTCTCGAACATGTATAAAAGGGTTTAATAGAGTTGTTTAGTTTTAGCTATTTAATTGTTAGACACTAGGCAGAACTGGACGCATCTGCGGCAGGAGTAGGGCGTTTTGTCGGTAAAATGTTTGATAATAAGGTGTTTGCTGTAATTGGGTTGAATACTATTATAGAGTAAATTTAGTACTTTCTTCTACTTCCAGTCGTAGAATTGGGAAGTAAACGTTATTACGAATCTATTTCCCAAAACCGAAGTCCGGTTAAGCCTAACTACTTATGTTATGAATTGATATGATTTGTTAAGGATCCTGCTGATCAAATTACAGGCGGGGATGTGGTGAACTAAAACTTATATCTATTAGTCTTTTTTAGGAGAACTCTAGTGTGTTTGTATGGTATAATGAATGTGTAGCTTTTTTAAGTTTTTCTTTAGGTATATTAAATATAAGGGGGAAGGATCTGCAGCTAGGGCGAAATAGGTCTTAATAATTCCTATACTAATAATTCTGCTTTTACACGTTAGAGCTTTATAAACGTAATATAATTAATAAAATTTACGAATAAGTAAGTCTGATGCTTAAAGCTACCCTATAAGTGCTAATTATGAAGAATGTGGCTATGGCCTATAGTTAAATCACCTTTTAAGGGCAACTAATTTAGACTCTGGATGGAAAAGGAATTAGAAACTCTCCTTATTAATCTTTATCTTAAATACGAATTAGGATGAATGTAAGATTGGAGCCGGGAAGATTATAAGCAGCACTAGAAAGAACTATATTTCTTTTTATTTAATGACGAGAGATGTGTTGCTGATGTAATTAATGTATATTATAAAAATAGCAAGGCATTACGGGATTGGGATAAATGGGAAATATAAAGGCTTTTTTTTGACCCTGACTTTTGCAAAACTATGGGTCGTACTAAGAAGGAGTATACTGTCTATTTCTATACTGTATTAGGTATGAATTTTAAGACTGAGTACACATCTATTAAAGAGGGTATCTCTGCTGTAGTTAAAGCGTATTACGTAAACCACACTAGCAAGCTAGGGATAGAAAAGTTAAAGTAAGAGTAAAATCTAAGGCTATAAACACATCTCTATTTATATAGTGATTATAATAGGAATCGTGCCCATCCTTACAGCTAGTTATTTCATGTCATGTAAGTGACTACGACCGGACTTTAAGCGGGGATTATTATAAGACCTGAACATGTTAGGTTGGGGAATGGACTTTTAAAATACTTTTGGGACCTCCCTTTTGTGATCCAGAGCCCACATTTTCTTTCCTTTTTTTTTTCTCTCTTTCTGTTGGGTGGAAGGCAGGGGGTGCGTTAATCTTGTATTGGTGATAAAAAAGGGGTTTGACTAGCCGACTGTATTGGTAAAGTTAAAAAGCTATAGCTTTTATATCTTTTAGCTGGTATCCCTTAACACATTTTTAGAACAGCGTTGGTAATAGATTCTTATTATTTATATTTGTTTTCTGATTAAACCGCCACTATTGCGTAGCCTGTCTTATTAAGAAATGATATGACTACTAGCTTTTTAGTTCTACCTTATATACCCTAACAGTCCTGTCCTTCTCAGCCGTTTTCTGAATTTGGTTCTTTAAGAACTTGTTCTAATACTCTGGTTCTGTATTCTAACGCAGAGCCTTAATCTCCTGATAACGTTTTCTATTATCGAATTTTGTTTATAATTGTTAACTCATTTGATTTTGTTTTACTGCCGCACCTAAATCTTCCTCTGCCTATAAATTATCCTGAATATGGGCGTTTGGGAATAAGCTTTGAATTTAATATTGGTTTAGATGTGGAGGGATGTATTGGGGTAATATTTAGGGTACTTGGAGTGCTAGTAGTATATCTCAGAATACGAGTTAGTAATACTCCTTTAATAGACCGATTTGTTTATATCTTGTCATACATTCTTTATAGTATCTCTTTTGATAATTTGGTTAGGGAGCATGCATTGAAAAACCTTACCACGCTTCAGACTTTTTATAAAGCGGCTTCGGTGGTCGTACTTAAATATTCTAAAGAAAAGCGGATATTTGAGCTTATAATAGCTATCGGGTTAATAGTTAGGGATGCTAGATTAATAGAAAAGGGAATATTTTTAGGTATCTTTGTTAATGGTGGCCTTATCTAAAAGGACGCTGAGAACTATATAATGGTGGAAGTAAGCTATATATTAGTAGGGTCTAGAGATGAGAAATAAGACTTGCTGAAAATCAAGCTAGAGATAGAGGACGCAATAGATGATTAGGCTGTCTTTAGGGAAACACTAATGACTACCGACTGTGGACAGGAAGCTTGAGGGAAAAGGAGAGCACTAAATGGATACTATAGTAGCGTATGCTGGGCAATTGGACAGGGTATAAGCCTCTATTGACATACATTTATTGAATGCGAGAATGTCTGAATTTACTGCAAGCTACTATATTTCGATTAGAGTGAATATCACTGTATGTAGCTTTTAGTTCTGGCTGGTTGTGGAACTAATCGTTCTTAAGCGGCAAGGATGCTGTAAATCTGATAGACGGAATAATCTGACATTTTGGCTGGCTAAGTCTGGTTGTGGCTTCCTGCTAGGCGCCGTGAGCAGCGCTATTATAAGTGGAAGAGGGAACACACCTCCCTCTCGCCCAAGTTACCGGGCTTCTGTAAGAATCTTTTACCGTGCATGTGAGCAATAACACGCTCCTGTCCGTTATTAGCCAATCAGTTAATGTGGTGGTGCTCAATGCATCTTCTCTTTCAATCCTTTTTTCGTCACAGTGATCAGCCGTTCCCCTCAATAGGTACCTTGGGGCCGGGGGTATTGAGAGATTCCCTTCCGATCCGTACAAAAGCAACGCATAGAGTTCTTCACCAGTTTTGTTTACACTTCCATCCAACGTGTCTAAGATATCCAATCTATTACGTTTTACAAAAGAAATTCACAGAGGAGTGTCGTTTTGGGGCGTGGAGACACAGAAGGTGTCGAAGGAACGCCTGCGTTCTTCATTCTTTAGTGCCCGGTTGACACTTTTCAAAATTCAACTTTGACTGGGACCCCAAACCTCCTCTGTATTCAGCCCAAGTTGGTCCATAAGCCATGATAAAGGTTTAGTTAGCCAAGCTATGAGTTTCCCTGCCTTTTCCTTTTCAGAAAGCTCGTCCATAGTGATTTACAACGTTCTGCAATTTAACTATACCGTATAGAGCCCAGCTCACCAGCATGGTCCTTACAAGTCTATGAGAGACTACTCGTCGTAGTGGCATTCGTATGCTAGCTTCACTCCTAGACGGGTTACAGCCCACCTGAGATAGGAGTAGATTGCGAAACTCTTAACCCGCCGGCCGACTGCTTATCCGGCCTCTTTGCTGAATCACAGGTGGCAGATGGATCGTTGCGAGCGTGTTTGGGAAGCGTATGGTGTTAAATAGTTTTCCCCTTCTTAGATGTAGCCTTCCAACGTCTCGTCTTCGAGATTCCTTGCGGTGTTCCAGAGTAAGCGGTGTTCGCGTGGGCCGTGGTGCGTCGTGTTGGATTTTGTCCAGCCGCTGTGCTCGACCGAGCAGGTTTGACGTCCAGATCGGGTCCCAGCGGACGTATCTTGTTACGATCCAATATACGCGCACTTCGGCGTACAGTACTATCTGGAAGGCACTGAGAAGATTTTTTCGGACGAACCAAGCCAGGAGATGGAGGCGCCGGGTCGTGTGTTCGTCGAGATATCCGTTTGCTCCTGCGTACGGCGACCTTAGATGGCTCCTGTTCTTCTACTTGTCCTACATCATTCGCATGACCCTCAGGCGGCCACACTCTATGGCGAGTGGTGCTCAACTTTTGATCGAGTGGACGTCTTCTCCTCTGGACAGGTTTAGATACTTTCGAAGATTGGACCTGACTGAGCGCTGACCGCTTCCTAGCGGATTCTCCTTTACGTCGAGTGCTCTTGCCCGCCATTTCCGATGGAGAAGCTTTGCGTCGGGGCTCACTCGGCGATGGCTTCGAATACGGTAGGACGACCTGGTCCTGGTCCTGGTTGTCGCCGTTGGACGGGCTGTCCTGACTGGATGGTGCATATTTCGCGGCGATTTGCGGAAACTCCCGCTCGATCCACGCCAGGAGAGCCTTCAGCCATTTCACACTCTCCTGTGGATGCATCCGCTCAATCCACGCCAGACGAGCCTCGTCAGGTTGATCTTCAGCGTCTCTGTCTTGCTCCGCTTGGAGCCTCTCGCACATGTAGACGTAGTATCTCTCCCATCCGTCTAGCAGATCGCGGTTGTGTTGGCTCACCCAACTGGATGACGCATATTCCGTAGCTATTTCCGCAAACTGTCCAGCGATCCACTCCAGCAGAGTATCCAGCTGCTCCAGACGCGTGTTGGCCCCATCTACTTTCCCCTGATCAATTGCCAGACGTTCCTGTGCATGTTCTCTTTCAGCTTCCTTGTTTAGTTGCTCCAACTCATCCGACTTCTCTGCTTCCAATCTTTTTTGCGCCGATTTGAGATCTTCCTCCGCCTGCTCCATTAGCATGTCCCTTTCTGCAGCCGAGAGTGACTCTTCCACCCTTAATACTTCCAGTCTCTTCTGCGCCATTTCCACTTCCTTCTGTGCCTGTGCTATCTTCCTTTTATACTTTATCAGTTCTCCCCACCGCCCCAACAACGCAGTTTCGGGAACCCCTACTGACCCATTCTGCTTAGCTTTCATTATCCGCTCCTTTGCTGGTTCTAGCTCTCTTTTTGCCCGGTCAAGCGCCTTCTCTAGAGCGCGGCGTTTCCGATGCTCGTAGATGTAGTATTCCCTCCATTCGTCCAGCTTCGTCTGCCGGTCCAGCTGCAGCTCTACAGCCCAATCGATTCCTTTCTCCTCTCGGTAGTTATGGACGGCCTCTTTATATTTGTTGAATTTCTTAGAGTTCTCCCGCATTATGAACTGTTGCTATCGGAAGTCTAGCCATCGCTTCAGCTCTCTCTCTATCCGTCCCGCTTCCCTATGCCAATGGTCGGAAACATGGTATCTTTTATCTATATCCGATTTAGAAGCGGGGCAGGGACCGGGGTCGGGGTTTATCTCGCGAGAAGGTCTGCCACCCATGCTCTCCAATCTCTCGTAGTTCCTATAGGCAATACGTTGCACGCCCTCGATCACCTCTTCCTCTGTCAATTCAGCTCCAGCGGTTATAGGAGTACTAGCCGTATCGCTTGGGGTTGGAGAATGTCTAGGGGAGATTTGCCTGTATTAATTAAGCAGTTAGTGTTGTATAAGCCTAATATCGACTGTGCATCTTACTCACTGGAGTTTCGCATTAAGCTCATTTGCATTCACAGCGTGAGACTCAGATAGTTCATCCCTTTAACGCACAAGGAATCTTCGTACAAGAACTCTTAGCAGAATTCCCAGTAGATTTGAACTAAGACTTACTTGAGCTGTTCCAACCGCTCATCCGTTAGGTTACGCTTGTCTATAACGTCGATAAATCTTGAACGCTCGGGCCTCTCCCCTAGCCTTTTCTTCGTTGCCAATTGTTCGCATCGCAAGCGCCTTGCTCCTGACATGGCTAACTCAGGTGGCTGCTCTAATAGACAGCACCTATATTATGGCGCCCGACCCTATGCCCCAGCTTAAATGTAATCCTGCGCGTCTTCCATTCTCTCCCCAGAAGCTGCAACGCCAAAGAAGGTCCCGACTCAAACTTCCCAACCATACTCTGTCAAAATGATAGAAGATCTGAACCTTATTTTCACACTGACTGCAATAAATAAACGCGCAGAAAATGCATTCGAGGACCATCATAACGAAAGATTTTATGTACCTCCACCTCATCTCGAAGTAGTAGCTGCTGCCAGCCGAGAGTCGACGCCGGCGACGAATGTAGGAGATGAGGACAATGCTGAAGGGAAGGGGGACGATAGCGAAGATTTCAGCCACCAACTCTGCTTCACATTCAATCGAAAGCCAAGAAATATCGAGCAAGGATTCGTATTCGGCAGCAACCCGAAAACCTGCGATGTCATACTTGGAAGGCCTAAAGATGGCATAAGCGGCTTGCATTTCAGGATCACGTTCGACAATTAAGGCCGGCTCGTGTTGATAGACTTGTCCACACATAGAACGGCAGTCAGCTACGGTGGCCAAGCATGGGACGAAAAACGGAAAAATCCACCAGACTGAACACGGAACAAACGACGGGACAAATCAAACGACCTCACGTGGATCCTCTTCCCTAAAATCAAGAACAAACGGGTCATAATTGGCCATAAAATTGATGAGCTCCCCAACGCCCCCATTATCGAGTTCTTGGTGGCGGTTGCGGATCCCAAAACTGAGTCCTGCAGGGAACAATACATAGAGCTAAGGAATGCATATCTAGACGAGATGCGAAAGGCGATTCTATTTGGTCTTAACATTAATAGCCACCTGACCACCGCAGGCCAGACGGAATCGCACTCTCTGAAACAGCGTCCGAAACAGCGTCCGAAACAGCGTCCGATATAGATTGATCTTAAAAAGATTAGAAGCGGCGAATTTGGGACTGTCTACCGGGCTGTTAATGTGAGCACTGGTGTAATATATGCTGCTAAAACGTTACTGCGGAACGGCAAAGGTCACCGGGAAAGGTAGGATAGGGAAATTACGATTTGCGCGATGTTTCGCATGTAAGAATTAACTCGCTTTAGTGAAGGACAATTTACTAACTTGTTCTTAGGACCATATTATAAAGTTCGAGGATCACGACGCCGAACGTAAATGGCCTCGCCTAATAATGGAATACCTGCCCCTTGGGAACCTAGCAGAATAGAGTGGGATCTCTGAATAGGAGACTATTACACTCCTCTGCCAGGGGCTTAACGCTCTTGATTATCTACACTCTCGCAAAATTGTACATCGCGATCTCAAACCGGAAAATATCCTTGTCTAGTGCCAAGAGCCCGCCAATTTCTGCTTTAAAATTGCTGATTTTGGACTAGCTAAAGATGACTCTTTCTTAAAGACCCGCTGCGGCACACAGCTCTACACTGCTCCAGAAATTTAGGAGAACCGCCCTTACACAGATAAGGTAGATATATGGTCGCTGGGTGTTATCACGTTTAAGTACGCATATGACCTCCCGAAGGTCCCGAAGGTACGGGGCCAATTCGACCCTGAACGCTGGTATCAGAGACTTGCTCAGGTGATTAACGACTGGGACTTAGATAGACTACTAGACTTTCTCTCGTCCAGTATGCTAAAGGAAGATCCTCTCGAAAGGCTCTCAGCAAGCGAGTGTCTGGAAGGATCAGCCAAACTCCGCAAGGCAATCATACCGGCGCAAAATCTTAAAATTGACCTTAGAACGCCTACGGAAAAAATGTCCTCATCAGCCATCATAGATGCTTTCTAGGCTGCCGGATATAGAGGAGGTCAACAGATGGCTGCTAATAAGGCAGGAACACAAATTAACCTTCCCAGGCTTAGCATACTCAAGTCTGACTGGCAGCCTAGCGGAGACGGAGGAGATCCGGAGATAGCTACTAAAGAGATAGAAACATAGTTCAACTTCCCTATACTAAGCACGCTCAAGTCTGGCTGGCGACCCAGAGAGTATCCTAAGACTATTACACAGATATAAGACCCTGTGCCAGATGAAAACTATAGATTAAAAAAAGGTAAATAAAGTCAGCAGCGCGTCAAGTCCGGCGCAGAAAATAATTCTCAAACAAGGCATTCCAAACATCAACGTATTAAATAACCTGGCGATAAGCTTTTGCCTAACTCCTAATAAAAGCCTTAGAAACGGTACGATAACGAAGTCTTAATAGAGCATCCATTATCCAGCTAGGTTTAGATGGTACTGGAAGGGAAAGCTGTATCCATACGTAAATCAGACTATTAGCTAAACGCAACTCAAGTTATAGCATTAGCTAGCAAGACTACCAGGCAGTAGAAGCACATCTTGGATATTCTTAAGCAACATACAAACATTCAAATAGTATCAACACGATTTCCCCCGCAGTCATGGATCCCTTATCAAGACGGTCAATTTCTCTGTGAATTCCTACAGTTAACGGACACCTTATAGCCGCTTCTTGAATATGGGCTAAAGCAGGGCGTAGATTTCAATAACCAAACGAACTACTTAGCGTCCAAGTTTCTAAAAGTTAAGGCTAATAAGATTACTGTATTCATTTAAAGGGCAGACTTCTGAATTAATGCAACCAACATATTGAAAGCAGGTAATTACAATCAGCGCGAACTAAAGATATTTCAAAAAAAAGAAAGTGTAAAGTGTGATTTCGTTTTAGGAAGCGCAGCGCCAGGAACGTATATTGATCCACCAACTAGGCTCAATTTATACAAGGAGTACAGGCTCAATAGCCTTAAAAGCATTCTTCAAAGGACCTTAGAAGAGCATGGATACTGGCCGGGAGACCTGAGCCAACCAGCCGCTATAGAGATTAATGCTGCAGAATTGCCGCATTCAACGAATTAAGAGCCAAAGATAGGCTCTTCAACCAATCCTCAAAGTAAAACGGCCTCAAATCTCTATATTAACGATGCAGCGAAGCTTAGCCAAGTCTCTTATTTCACTAAAGCAGAGAATGGGTCATTTCTCCCACCGGTTAAAGGGTCGTTAATGTAGCCAGTTTAACCAAATCTCTACCCTTTCTTAGACCAGTTCTACCAGTATGGTTAGCCTCAGACAATAAATATTCAAAGATTCGCGACAGGCAATACAAGGGCGAATAGCTCTTAATTAGAAAAAAGCTTACTTATTCTGAATTAAGATCAAAATCCTGTCCCTTCAGTTAGACTACAGCTCTTTTTAAAAGATTTCATTTATGATAACATCGCGGGCTCATTTAGAGACTCTAAGAATCCATAGCTTGTAATATTATTAGAGTTACTCTGTAAGCATTACATAGGTTAGTGAAGCTATGTAAGGCTCTTATCCTATTTCGTTCACGAATTAAGCCGCCGATTGACTTAATTGTTGTTAACTATAGAGCATTATAACGTATCTCTAGAGGCCTATATCACAAATTAAGCACAAAAAGAGAGCAATTCTTAAATCGCATCACAACAAAAGCCTAAAAGCCTAATTTCTGTTTTAGAGCTGCGGCGATCTGCAAGACTTCAAGCCACAGAGATCTACAAGAATCCGAGATAAAACTAGCTAAGTAAGAATAGCTAGTACAAGTCTAGAAGTCTATATTACTGACTTTCTGAACTAGTAGATTAGCGTATATGTGGATATAACCTAAGAGTTAGGTTTAAAGTCAGGATTTAGTTCATTATTTCTTTAGTAGCCTGAAAAAGGATTTTATTTAATCTATTAGAGATATCTGCATAAAGAATCCTAGAAGCCTATACTTCTATATTTATTACTATTATGATGTTACTAGGTGGACGTAGGCTAGCAGTAAAATAATAACTTATATAGACGTAGAAAGAAGGACGCTGGGTGACTTAGAGTATAGCCAATTAATAATATTTTTATATTCAATTATAAAACATATACTAGCTTGCCCTTAGTATATTAGATTCAACACTACATTCCCTAACAAATAGATTAGCTTATTTAAGGGTAGGACGAATGTTGGTGCTCTGGGAGCGTTACAAGGTATATTACTACTAATTGTTATATTAGTCCATTACTTAATAGAGAAATTAATAACATACTGCTTAGACTACATAAAATCAATCAGTTTTTATAAATCATCCTCTTCGCTATTAACTGCAATAGAGGGGCTATCTTGTTTAAAGAAATAGCGCTCAAAAAAAAAAGGCTCTTAGAGAGCTCTAAAATAGAAATTGAAATTAGAGTATTAAAAACTATGAAAAGGACGCTACTATCAAGAATATAGGATTTCACAGGTTGCTGATATCTATAGCCTCTATTTCTTTTCTTCTTAACCAGGCCAGCCCTGATCACAATAAATCCATACATTAACAGGAGTGTTATTCCGCTCCTTTAGAAGATTTTATCCTTTGTAATATTGAAACTTGCCATTTGTCCACGACCACCTTTTGATCTGCTCAGTTATCACATTGCTTGCTGCAGAGTCTTGCGAAAATCCATTACTGTGTCTGGCACTACTAGAAATGTCGGCATTGCGTCGCTTTCGCTAAGTCTGTTGGCGATTAGAACGCTTATTGGAACGTTTAGCCGAAAGGGTGTAATCCGTAAGTTCCTCTGTTAAACTATCAGATTCCTGAGAGTCCTCAAGTGTATTAGAATCTTCATTCAGCGACGTCCGAGATTCCTGGCTCATAGTATAGGCTTCTATCTCTAACACTGTAATTGCGTCTCTTAACGCTTCTATTTCTGCATGTCAATCTGCTAGTTCCTCATCTAGAGATACATTCCTCTATACGAGGTAGAGCTTATGCCTTATCCATTCGTTGTTCTGGGTACTCTCAGGTTGCGAACCGGAATTCTGAGCACAACCTGCGGTCGCTTGACTTATTGAGGCGACTGCCAAAATTCCATGCAATTCCTCTAGATAGCCGACGTTAATTAGAGATCAAAATGGATTGGAAATTAGCACGTTTAATGCTATTTAGCTTAGTAAGATAGCCTCAAAGAAGGCGAACTATACTGATTGTCTAACGTAGAAAGAAGAAATTCCTTTGCTAATGTCTTGATAGTGATTATAGAGCATATCTAAGAAAAGGTACTGGTGATCGGCAGTATAGGCATTCTGGAAGACACAACCGCATCTACGTTAGAGAGTCTCTTCTGAATTATAAGTGGTGAAGAGCAGTCTTCCGCTCAAGTCTAGCAGTACTAGCTAGAATTCTTAGGAAGGAGTTTGTAAAGTCAATTAGCAGATTCTGTTAGAAGAATACCTGAGCTGCCTAGCCAGTAAGGTAAAGATATACCATTTCACTTCTTAAGGTTCCTATGGAGTTAGCTTTTTCGCTTCTTTCTCTATTCTAGGGCATTCTTTGACAAGATCAGGCCAGTAACGGGCACCATAAAGCCAGAGCATAAGATTTCTAAATCGTACCTAATTAGCAGCAGTTCCGCTTACGGCAGTAAACTTAGTATCTAATCGTTATAATTTTAATATACTTTTGGTTTAATTCTCCCTATAAAAGCAATCTGTAAGCGTAATGTCTATTATTTCCTTAAATAATTCCCCCTAAAAGTAGTCTGCTAAAAGTTGTTTTATTATTTTTATAATAGGCCTAATAAATTTGACATCTTCAAAGAAACTGCGTAAGGTTGGTATAAGGCTATAAATACTTATTAGGTTTCTCTAGATCTGTATTTGTTAACTAGTATTAATAATAGAGATGAATAATACGCTATTATTAAAGAGACGTTAGAGAAATATTAGATTATCCTAAGACGCGCTTAGTGCTTGCAGCTTAAGTATATTAATAGTTACTCTATTAATCAATCTTATTAGCTTAATATTTCCCCCTAAAATTCTTAACCATATAGAGTATATGTGTTTAAAATAGTATAGAATTTTCTAATAGGTTAGTGAATGTGATAAAGAAAGCTGCTATAATTTACTTACCTTATTATATTTTATTACCAGGATTTCATGTAGGTTACTAATCTAATTCCTAAACTAGAAACCTAGGATAATATATATGTTGTTAAATTGTGTGGCTAGTTTCTGGTATTTAAGAAAGCATTCTAAATCTTTTCTCTTATTCAGAGATAGAAGTGACTACTATTTTTTCTTAGCAGTAAATTTATATACTCCTCCCTCTTATCTGCAAAGGCATATCATAGTATAAATCTAACTATCAGAATATTTTATAGGGGTTGAGTATTCTTTAATTAAGGCAGTTCTTAATTCCGGTCTGGTATCTAGGACTAACTATTAATTGAAAGTCTTCCTTCTAGGCACTTTCTTCTTACCTTTAGAATACAGATCTACTGTCCACTATCTCTTACTGGGTTTAAGAACTTCTTCGGCTGTGGCAACGTAATAACAGCCTTATAAGCACTTAAGCTAATATTCTGAACATAATAATAGCTTGGGCGGCAGATCTCTAGTTAACAGTTCTTCAGAAGATAGTCCTAATTCTCTGAGGATATAGCTAAGATCACTATAAGTTACAATAGCTGGGATGTGATTAGAAGGAGGTAAGCAAAAACACCCCTTCTTAAATTCCTCTTTAAGGGCATTCTTTATAATGTGGTGTGGATTGGGAGAATGAGAATAAGTGAATCACAGCGTTTCAAGTGGCAAGCATATAGTTTCCTATAAGTTCTTAATTTGATCTTGAGATATTCTCTCGTCTTTGGCGTTTGTAATACTCTGTATTCTACTATGTAAATAAAACAGTACTAAATTAGAGATAATAATTTAGGGCAGAACTCAAGCAAGCTGTAGTTAAATTTCGGTAAATTATATGTAACTCTATTTACTAGGTTTAGACGTCTCTAACAGAGAAGCCCGAAACTTGGTCCCAACCATAGAGGCTCCTGAAAAAGGGCTCCAGCAAATACTAATAAGCTATTTTGCAGTAAATCTAAAATTCGATTATATATGTACATAAACCTGCATCCTTGGGCTCTTAGTTCAATGTGACTCGTCTACCGCCGCCAAAAATTAGAAGCACGGTCCATAACTAACTAACTAGTTAGTTAACTAGTTACTCCCTCTACGTAATTCTATTATGGAATAGTGCAGCCTTGGCGCCACTCTAAATAAACTAATTTAGGCTTAGCTGGATATTAATTTACCCTGAATGAGCTCTTATTTAAACACAAGCGGGATCTGATGAGTCCATAAGAGGGCGCAACTCTAGCCGGAGGCAGTGCAAGCCATAATATGGTCTCGCGGCTAATGAGCCACCATAATCGGGGTCCCCTTCCTCCGGTTTACCAGTTAAACAAGATGCTCAACGGCAACGCAACCGTGCCCATCGTCGGCTCATGTGGGGATTCTGTGAATAATATTTGCGAGGTATTTTCTTCTCAAGCATTTATAGATTTTGCCCATGAGGCTGTCGCAGCACAAGTTGTTTGGATGAAAATCTGCCGCCAAGGTTTGGGGGCATCCGGAGAGTCAAAAGAACTTTGGGAGATACCCACTAGGTTTTAATAGGTTAGTCACGTCTTGACAACGATCCCAACTTAGCTTGGGGTCCCGTAGACCCATATGTACATACCAGCTCCAAAAGTCTTTACATTCTCTCTAAGATCTACGGCTTCATTCATCTATCAATTAGCACTTTAAACTTAAAAGTCTAAGGGATGCCGCTTCTGACAGTGGCCGAAGGAGCAGCTTCTCGAACTGGTCTTGAGCAGACCCGATCTCCAGACCAAACACGATCTAAGCGCCGGCCGGCCCCACAGCGACCGCAGCCTGTACGTGAGAATGTCACGACACGAAGTGGACGGATATCAAGGCCGCCAGTAAGATGGACTCCGGAACCGCTAGTGCTAGGGAAGAAACTCCAGCAGAGGAAGGCTTGAGCATCCTGCAGCGACATCCGACTACAAGAACAGGAAGAGTTGAAAAGAAAAACCGACATTTCGGCCTTAGGCTATAGTTTCTTCAATCGTCGAAGTGAAAGCTGTCTTTAGAGAGTTCGCAACAACTGACATTGGCTATGAGTATTGACCTCGCAGACGAGATGTTCGCAGAGGGTAGTACAGCCGCCTCGATGCTGGAGCGTCGCTGGGAGAGCTCTGCTAGCTTAGAGCAAAGCGGATCTTATTCTTATGCAAGACTGCTGTCCCGACTGTGCACTCGAGCAAGCGGCATCCGGCGCATTTGATGTGGTCCTTGTCTCTTAAAGAGCTTTCCAACTGGACTCCAGCGTCAGCCAGTTTGGGTCGGTGTTGTCGACCTAGGGCAAATATCGTAACGGTTAGGGAGGCGCTGCACGATGAGGGTAGAACACCGTCCGGGATGATGGTGTAAGTTTGGTGCTAGGAGGGTCAATCAGCACTCCGACAGCCAAAGCTATTAGACAAAAGCACAGGTACACTGTGCTAAAGAGCTTGTATTAATATGCGATTCAGAAACAGGACCACATGATGGAAGAGGTCATGTTTGGCAGCTAGAAGTACTTATAAATATTGTCTTTAAGGATTGAATTGAATTGTTAATTGAAGCTCTGGGGACTGTGTTCATATGTGCATGTTCCCAATTACGTAACCATCTAATGACTCGTTCTGGTGCATCCACGTGTTTCTGATGTGGCGAGATTGCCGTGCCAACACCAGATCTACAAAAGCGTGGCAGGCAATGTAGATAGAGGTTGAAGAGGAAAAGAGGAGGGAGGAGACGGCTTGCATGTTATTCAAAACATGGGCGAAGTGGGACGGCACGGATTAACGTCAGTCCGCATCGGCTGTCGGCCAAACCCTGTGAAGCGGCCAAAACCGTGTAGGAATAAGTTCCTCCGCCCCAAGACCGACCCCATACCCACGTTCTGCTGCCAATGTTGTTCCAATATCACTCCAGCACCTGATGACGCCCTCAGCTGTCCGCTTCGGCTCGACAGCCACTGTGTACCGATCGCCGGATTGTCGAGTTTTGAAAGCATGGCGCGAAATCCCGCCGAATGGGTCTAAGATGCCTGAGCGTATCAACCGGCTCAACAAACACAGGTTTGCGGTTGAGAAACATGTGTTTGAAATACTAGGAGAACACCCCCGAATTGTGAAGTACGTTGCGCTTGTTACTACGTTGCTGCGTCTAATAACCCATTAGGTACCTCGGCGAAAGCGAGAGTCCAAAAGGCCTGTTTCTTGAGGAAGCTAGCCACGGCGATCTCCAGGCATATCTCGACAATCCAAGCAATGTAATCGACCATAATTCACGCATTCGATGGTGCAAGCAAATCGCTGAAGCTGTTGCCTATCTCCATAGCTGCAATGTGATACACTGCGATTTGCGGCCCGAAAATATTCTACTCTATGCTGACTCAGCTGGAGTTCTCCATGTTCGTCTTTGCGACTTTGGTGTGTCGAAGACGAGCAGAATGTATGGTGGTGGACTTCCCGATGATGGATTTTTCGATCCTAGAGAGCCAGTGGCTCCTTCATGTAGAACTGACATGTTCAGTCTTGGGTCGGTATTGTATACGGTCATGACCAGTCATTGGCCATATCGGTCACCAGGCCCTTTCAAAACGGATGTAGAAATTAGTGGTTATGAGGCACTAGTTACAAATCATTTCAAGTCAGGAGAATTTCCAAGTGATACAACAAAGTTGGCTGGTGGAGAGATCATTCTCAAATGCTGGGGATATGGATACGAGTCAGTAGAAGAGGTCGTGTCTGCTTATGAGAAATTGTCCATAGACTCTAGCTGAATATAATAGCACCGTAAAAGACTGCCCTGATTCCTCTGGCTTCCAGCCATACTCACACTGATCGTACGAGAGAAGAATTTGACTTAGTTGGTCGAGGCTCTGTTCCATACGCCATCTGCATCTTGAGCCCATGTGCCGTTGGCGATACAATCGTCACAAGGTTCAGGAAGTCTTTTCGTGCCCATATACTGCGAAGCCGTGATCTGACCGCAGCCACCACAATCATTCGCAGCTATTACACTGCTCGGCATATCCATAGGATGGCCGCACATGTAGAAATAACGTGGGATGAGTTCAATACACATCTATAGTATGATCAGTACTTAGCTATAATAGTTCAGAAATCTGCACTAACCTTGATGGTGGTATTGCTTAAACTCTTTGCCGGGATAAGTATGTTTGATGATTTGTTGGTAACTGTAACGGTCTACGCGTGATATCTACTCAACTATAGGCTTTCAAGAGAGATATCTTATTCAGGAGCAAGAAATCAACTATAAGTACAAGACGTAGCGCAAAGAAGAAAGAAAAGATAATGAGAGGAAGTGAGTCATCGCGTGATCACGTGACTTCTCATCACATGCTCCTTGACAAGTAAAATCCCAACGCACCAACCTCCATCTTTATGGGCCAACGTGTGACGCAAACCGCGAGCGGTTTGCCCAAAAGAACTTCGAGAAACGAAGCTAAATCGACCAACTTTCAATCATAAAAGTCACGAAGACAGGTGAACTTCAGGTCGTAGTACAACAAAATTAGTTGGTTGCACACCCTTTTCCTGGGTGCACACCCTTTTGGTTGTACACCCTCCTTTTGGCTATACACCCTCCTTTTGGTTATGCACCCTTCTTTGGTTATGCACCCTCCTTCTGGGTGTACGCCCTCCTTTTGGTTATGCACCCTTTTGGGTGCACGCCCTCCTTTTGGGCGTACGCCCTTCTTTTGGTGATATACCCTTTTGGGTGCACGCCCTCCTTCTGGGTGTACGCCCTCGTTTTACACATCAACAACTACATATGGGAGGACTCGGGCGACGAGGACTACTCTACTACATTATCTCTTTTAATTGAGGCAAATCTAAACCGTACCTACTGAACTTGTCGGAATGCAGAATATCGCAAATTCAAAAGACGAGAGGGTCTCCAAGGATCGAATCGCGAACTTCCTAGGAACTATATGCTTGCCACTTCATACGCTGCGATTCAGCTGTTCCCACCCCTGGGATCCGCGCCATATCGTCAAGAATGCCCTCAAAAAGGAATTCGAGAAAGGATGTTATCGCTTACGTCCTTCTAATCACATCCCTGCTATAATAAAGCAGAATGATCTAAGCTATATTCTCGGAGTATTAGGGCTCTCCCCCAAAGACCTTTTGGCTAGAGAATTGCCGCCTAAGCCATTATTACGTCAAGGTTATCATATTGAGTGTTTACAAGACTGTCATCGCGTTGCAGCGGCTGAAGAGGTTCTCCCACCTGCTGAGAAATAGTGGACGGTAGATTTATATTCTGATAGTAGGGAGAAGCATCTAGCAGGCCGAAAATTTTAATTAATAGCATCTTCTAGATTCTGGACTTGAACTAAGAACTGCTCTAATTGAGGAATACTCAGAACCAATAAAGTACTCTAACAGCGAGATCTATACCATGATATACTTTTGTAGACGAGAAGGAGGAGTGCGTGGAGTAGCCGCTAAGGAGAGATAGTAGTCACGTCTGTCTTCAAACAAAAAAAAATATCTGAACTACTTCCTTGAACGTAAGGAACTAGCCGCAGGGCTTGACGATTTACAGGCTATCCCGGGCCTTTGGTGGGGGAATTGGATAGGTAACCTGCACGACATTATAACAATAAGATGCGATGAGGTAAGCGAAGCGGGACATCTCCTTTACCATATACACTAATTGGTTAGAGAATCTTGCATTACCTTAAACATATCCTCTCAACTTGGTCAGCAATTTTAGGGGGAGATGCTGAGCTAATGAGATTAACCGACAGACCTACTATCAAAGCTCTGGAACTGCGAGCACCAAGCGCATCACGGGATGACTTGATGTTTCTTCAAGGCCTATTCGATAATAGCGTACTATTTGCTTCCATTACCAATAAGAACAAACGAAGTCAGATCTAGAGGAACATAGCTAATACTCGTGGCCTTATACCAACTTTGCGGACGTTCTTCGAAGACGTTAAATTCCTTAGGCCTCTTACTAAGGCAATAAAGCAACTTTTAGCAGACTCTTCTCAACAAGAAATTTTCAAAGGCACCATAGACTCTGCGCTTGTAGATCGGTTTCATAGAAAGAATCAAACTAAGGACATCTTAAGATTACAACGATCCAACACTAAGTTTACCGCCGTAAGCGGCACTGCCACTGACCAAGTACGATTCAGAAACCTTATGCTATAGCTTTACTATATGCGTCACTGGCCCCATCTCGTCAAAGAATGCCCCAGAACGGAGAAAGGAGCGAAAAAGCTAACTCCAACGGAACCTTACGAGGCTACATGGTATATTTTCGCGTTACTAGCCATGCATCTTAGGTATTCCTCTAATAGGATTCGCGAGTTGACTACCAGAACACCTTCCAAAAAGTTTCAGCCTGTTATGCCTGGAGCAAAACCACTTTTCGTTACAAGTAATTCAGGAGAGAATCTGCAACGTAGGTGTGGGCGTGTCTTCCAGAACTCCTATACTGCTGACCGCCAGTACCTTTTCTTAGATGTACTATATGATCACAATTCAGGAATTGGTAAGGGTATTTCATCCTTCTACGTTAGGCAATCGGTATGGTTTGCCTTTTTCGAACCAACCTTACCGAGCCAGAGCGTGATCCATGAACCAAATTCAAACCCGTTTCGAACTCTAATTGGCCCCAGCAGCTCAGGGCAATCACATAAGATTTCGGCAATCACCACTATATGCTCTATCAAAGAAGGGCCGGTTCAGAACCTAAGTCCGCCACCTGGGGGTATACAAAATAATGAAGCAAGGCCAAAACATGAGGTCGACACTGCGCAAAGCAGTGCGTCTCTACTTCAACAGCTAGCTGATCAACGCGAAGAAATTGCCATCTTAAAAAACGAGAATAATCGTTTACAGGCATTAGAGTGCCAGAGTAAAGAATATCGCAAGCAGCTAGAGGAATCAAAATCCTGTTCAATGGAGCTACAAAGCAAGGTATCTCGCCTTCAACAGAGGATCGAAGACGACGAAGCCAAGAAAGGCGATATACCCTCTGCCATCCAACGGGTTGAAACCTTAAAGGCGGAAAATGACATGCTTTTGGTCAAACTAAGAGATACCGGGGAGGAACTAAAAAGACTAACGGATGACAATTATGGTCTTCAGAAGCAATTGTCCCAAGGAAGACAAACATTGCAAGATACCGAGGAAAGCAAAATCACAGAACTAAGAACCAGTCTCCAGAACGAAGTGGAGAGATGGAAAGTGGTAAACTCTATATTAGAGGAAGAAAACCACTCACTAAGGGCAAAATTAATACTTATAGACGCTTCGGAGAATAGGACTAAGGGTAAGATGGACGCTGCTAAACACGAAATATTGGAGGAAGAGCGACGTCTGCACGAAAGCCACTATATCAACGCATCTAAGCCACAAGACCACAGCCTGAGAGTTGACGACCAAAAAGCAGATATTACAGCAAATCCTTCACTGTTAGGGAGACCTATCCATATTCAGCTTATAGATGAGACTAAGGACGAAAGGCTGGACGAAATAATTCCAAATGAAGAAGAAATGGCTGCGCTTGTATTTAAGTACCTCCGGCAAGGGATTGGCTTGTTTGACAAATCAGGTCGTATGTTGTCTGACGACCAGTGTTTTCGTTATGGCCAGACCAAACCAATCTACCTCCAAAGGATTCGTGGAAGCAAGCGTAAATTACAGACTGATAATTTTCTAGTGCATAATAGTACTAATATAGGTGCGGAACGGCCTAGAAGGGCCCTTAGGGCTCGCCTCATGAAACATAGTCCGTAGAAAAAAAACCGGGAGGATGAGCTCCTAATTAATACATAGGGACTTGGTGACAAGGCAAACTTGTGATGTCCTGGCCACACGTGTGATGTATCCGGCCAAGGGCAGGCATCAGCCTCATAACTGTAGGACTACAACATAGGCGGCGTCGACACCCATAATGCCATGCTCCCCTCCTTCCTACCCGTCCCAACTTCAACAGTCCGCATCACATCCGTTGTCATCGCACACATCCTCACCGCATCCGTCTTCACCATGCGAATCCTCTCCACATCCGCCCTCACCACGTCTACCTCAATCCTGTCTTACGCAGACTCCGGTTCCACCTCGCCCATCATATGCAACTATTGCTGCCTCTCCCTCACCAAAATCCAGTCAGAATTCATCGCCGTCGCCATCACCCTCGCGTCCACACCGTCCTCTACCTCGATCCTTAACCTCCAAACCACCAGCACCAACTACACGACCTACTCCAGCAGCTGCATCGCCAATACCAGCAACCTCTCCGCCGCACAGCCACCCTCCGTATACGTCGTCTCCCGTCCTCTCTATCCACGACCTAGAACGCCGGTTCCAAAACAACCCGAACCCATTTAGTTAGTGCTATGTACATGCACGAACTTTAAGCCTCGCTGTGCTCCACTGCCGTACAGCCTTTATAACTGTTCTTTCGGTGTAAATCCCGGAGTTGAATTATATGTCCCAGCTCTCCGATTGTGTGTATGACTGCTAGTTAGTTATATTGTTCTCTTTGCATTGAAGCCCCAGGTGATTATCCGCGCGTTCGGGAGCTCTTGTGAGAGGTCGCGGAGCCAGTTGACGCCGTTGGTTGCTGTCCAGTTATCGCGGTGTCCGTTGAGGCCATAAACGGCGACGATGCTCGAGTCGCGTTAGCTGCCGAGCGAAGGTATGAAGTATGGCGGAAGCAGACGTACTCGACGATCGGGTTGATGTGCTCAGCTACTACTTGCAGGCCTTGGGGAAGTTCGGCCGCTAACGCCGCCGACGGTGAGTCTGCTTGAGGAGTCGGTGTTGTATGAAGGGGAGTTGCTTGGAGCTGGACCTTCGCTTTGCTATTCAATTGGAACGGGCTCAGGAGCCGTCGCATCTTGCCATGAAGAGGCGCTCAGCTTTGGTGTCTGGGGGAGTGAAATGGCGCTGCGCATGAGGGATGCCATGAGATGTGAAGGACGGCAGCTGCGACATCCTGGCGATGAGGTGCAGTTGTTTTACCATCGCACCCACCTGCACTAGTTCATTACCAATACCAAGGATTCTTTCCCGCCATATAAATTTATATAAGACCTCAGAATTAATGTAATATCTCAACGAAATCTCACAATTGTGAGCTCAAATTAATTGTAATCGATTGATTTCCTAAATAGGAAATAGTGAAGCTTTTTTTAGTAAAGTTATACTAGGTTGAAGTTAATGAGTCAATCTTGTTTGATGTGAGTTGAGGTTCTTAGCATCAGCAATAAATTATTAAGTACACAAGAGAAAAAAGCAAACTCTTATAAACATAGTATTAAATAAACTAAGGATATTTCTGGATCCAGAAGTTTTATAAATACGGCCAGCTGTTGTGCTACGAAGATTATCTAATAAAGACCACTTCTTACCCATCTCCTTCCCTCCTCCAAAAGTTATACTTACCGTGATACCTATCCTACTTAGGGGCTAATACTATAATCATAAATTTAGTAGTCACATGTGCATTAAAGTTCTGGAAGTTTCTTATAGAACGTTATACTGTAAAAGCGAACCTCATCGGCCACATACTCCTCGCAGGAACAATGAGAACATTTGCCATGCTAGTTTACGCATTAGCTACCCGTGCGTTATATATCATTAGAACTAACCATTTGGTCCTCTAGCTCACCAGTTACCTCCTAGGGAGTAGACGACGCTACCCTACACCCTAGCTGTTAGTCGCTATTCCTCGCGAGCGTTTCTGAACCGGGTTTAGTTACTAAAGAGTTGGCGGACAGTGTGACTGATGAGTCCTCATGGAAAGGAGAAGAGACAGTACATGTAGGGGCAACAGGGGGTGGCTGCGTAGCCTCATCGTCTGTAGACGTGATGGGCGATACCTTGACTCGCTTAACGGCCTGTTGGGAATTCTCTGAGAGGAACTTTCGCTTCAATAGCTGAAAAGAAATGTCATAAAAAAGTGAAGAATCCTTTTTAACTTTTCCATTTTCCGGCTTTTCATCCATCCGTTCATCTAAGAGCTCAGGTGGGTTAACCCTCTTCGATTCTTCTATGCCGACGTTGTAACTAGTTATTCGATTCATGGAATTTACCAGGTAGTTAGGCTTAAGGTCTACTCTTTTCAGTTTCTTGAGCCAATTTTTGTTTTCACTCTCGCTCTCCTCTGGCACTTCTATACTTTGCCTTGCTAATTCCTGCAGCTCGTCAAAGCTAACCGTATCCTTAAACGTACGGTCTTAATAGATTTTCTACACCTAAGGAAATCGCAGAGCAAAATACCTACTATTAGCTGGTTTGTTAAAGCCAGCACCTATTATATCTATAATAAAGGGACGCTTAAATAAGTCGGTTAGCTAAGGCAGCTGCCCTTACTCTAACTTAATGTCGAGCTTGGGTATAGAGAGAGCAAAAGGTATTTCCTGGAAGTATCCTAGTCTATTAAGAAAAAGAATATCCTGTTTAGTTAAACCCTGCCGATCTATCTTATTAAGAATGTAAAATATCGACTTAACGTTAAGGCAACAGACCTAGTCCTTATTCTCTAGGCATCTAATATAGAAGGATGTCCACCGTAACTTCCCTAAACCCAGTTCCTGTTCGTCTATTAGATCGTGGTGACCACCTATAATAGCGAAGTCAACAGTATCTCCTAGTCCCTTAATATAGTCTTTCTTTAACTTAATAAATCCATTATTCTCGGAGAATGAGTAGTAAGGATCATCTCGTCTTTTTAGCATAAGACCTTCCCATTACTATGTAATGGCTTAAGCGAATGCGTCCCAAAGCTGTTCAGAAGAACAGCAAGATAAGAAATCAATGTTCTTATAACTTCTGATGTCGGCTTGACCGGGAATGCGGTAGACTAGTAAGCAGAGTTATTAACAACATATATCATAAGCTTCTATAATATAGATAGTATCATCCTATAAGAGCAGATCATAAAACATGATTATAAGATGCTTATTAAGATCTATAGGTAAGTCTTTGTGAGTCTTAAGAAAGCGGCCTAATTATTACACATGCTTATAAATCTTATAAAAGGATTCAATCCGCTTATTATAATCGTTCCAGACTAGTAGCTCTCTTTCTAAGATACATTGCTTCTTAATCTTATACTTTACTAAGTTAAGCCTTAGGTAATCTTACAGCACGCTATATAGGCCTATCCGATCGTTAGTCAAGTCCTTTCTACTTTTAGAGAAGATTTTAATGTAATTCTTTCTCTTACTTAGGTTAATATGCACTTGATAGTACTTACTATCGTATTTCTACTTAACACTTAAACGTCTATCTCTTACTAATTGACAGTAATGTCTGATGCTTCTTACCTTGTCGTGTGCTAGCCGTGTAATTATAACTCTAGTTTAAGGTAACAACCTGTGTATAGTAACTTCTTTAAGTAGATCTTTAAGAGCTATTATTAGCTAAGCAGGTATCTATTAGATTAAAGTACCAGACAAAATCCTTACGGCGGCTTCAAAAGAATTTTGAAAACCTAAGATATTAGATAAAAGGAAGTAGAACTTTTACATTGCTAACGTCTCTAGAATCTGCACTAGGTTATAATTTTTTAGGATTATACAGACCATCCACTTAGCTTTAGAGCTGTACAATCTTTAAAATATTCTTAATAATACGTTATGAGTTCGGATCGGCTCCGCATATTTTGCCTCCATTCTTTACCTTAGCTTAATAAACGAGAAAGTTAACGTAGCTATAACCCTATCTAGAGTCTTATTAAGCTCTTTAAGAGCTATGCTTAAACTATATCTAGTTCTCATATCCGTTATAAATATTAAGTGCTTAACGCAGGACGTAAAGTCGGTATCATCTTAGGTTCTCTAATTTTATAATTGCTTTAAACGTGTCGCACTGAGTCTCTAGGCTTATTTAATAATCGATTTGAGGCGCTTTTCTTGTAAATTAAAGACGCGGTCTGCTCTGCGCTCTGGGAACAGACATAATAAGAAGACAACTGCTCCTAGCCTTTCTCGCGGAATAATTCAGTTATGCTTATTGAACCAAGAAACAACTATTTCGTTACTGGAACTTAGGGTATTAGGCGTTTTCAATAATTTTCTAGTGTGGTTTTAGTCTAGTTCGTTGAGAAGATCGCATAAAATACTAAAGTTAAAGGACATGTTAATAGCAAGACAAATTTAGCCTTTCTAGAAGTAGTAAATATACGAGTAACTATATGTTGTATAGAAAGAGAAATGTTTACGTCTATTTAAAAGGGTATCATGCCGCAGGAGTGAAGCCGGCTAGAACTAAATTTCAGACATGTGTTCATGTCCCGAGTTTATGAGCGGCTATAACTAGAGCAGGGTTAGAAATAAATAAAGATAGCTATTGGTATAAGCAGGCTATTCTCTATTTGGACTTACTATCAGCTTTAATTAGAAATCAAAATAGGCAAGCACAATCTAGGTCGTAATCTAGTGCATAGCACTGCATTCTAATTACTTTTAGAGGGCACTCAGACGCATCCACAGCCCTCGAATTCTAAGACCGCAAGTATCCGACGTCTTCGAAATGCAAAGTATGTATATAGAGATTGTAGCCCCTAACATATGCGATGGGCTCAGCCATTTGGGCTACATATGCTCAGAAGCCCTTTAGGCAACAAGAAAACACAGGTAGTACAGATTTACACGATAAAGCTGGGTATGGAGGTAAGCAATCCAGCTCCTCTCTCAAATCGCGGCGCATTCGTATGATTCGGGGTTCAGGTTTAGCTCTCTAGCGAAGATCGGAGATGAGCGTTGAAGACAGAAAGAATAAAAACAAGCAAAAAGAGATTGCCCGTTGTAAGGGAATGATTAAGGCCTGAATCAGAGTACGCAGCTTAGCTATAGGTAGCGGAGGCCATTTTCAGAGGACTCTAAAGGAGTCCTAAATTCAGGTGTTTGACAGTCGCTATCGTATCCCTCTTTTAGGCCATTTACTTCCTGCAGGCACATGTTTCTCAGCCTTATTTAGTTATCATGCTTATGTATAGCCCGTGGAGTTTAAGGTACGTTACATACGTAAATTATATTACCATCAAGTGAATAAGCTGCAAGTGCACTTTATCAACTGCAGGATATTCATATATTCAGGTTACCAAAGCGCGTTGAGGACGCTAGCAAGACAGTGAGAGCAGGATGTCGGAATGCTCACAAATGCTCACCAAAGAAACCGCCTCCAAGCCGCATACCTTGTCTATTACCGAAACGTAATCCAATACCTCTCCAATTACCATAACTATTAAACCCTTAGCTGCCCTATCAATCGTCTGCTTACCCGCCACCTACATTACCATCCTCTTCACAACCACGTACATACGCTTTAGTGCTCGCTTCACCGCTCCCACCACAACCAAATCCCCCCACCAGAAGCCGCCAGGTCCAGTACTTACAGTTCAAGACCTTATAACACGATTTCGTAATAAACTATCTCTATTCTAATAATAACCACCAGTATTACAAGACGACCTAACCGTAGCTGTAACGAACTTCCTATCGAAATTTCTACTCTCAGCACTCCCAGCGTCTACTAGATTCCTATCAGACGTACAAGAAGGAATATATCAGGCGCTCACTGTATTAGGGAGCTAGGGATACAGTTCAAGTCTAGAATCTACATTAAAGAAATGGCTATAAAAGACATGAGAGCCACATCAGAGAGTGAATACAAGATTAGAAACAGAATATTCAATTACAGTAAGGAGTTTCCTATTTTACATGTAGCGAATGGCACCAAAGTCAATAAAGGGAACCCTAAAGGGAACCCGATAGCAGAGGGAACATCACAGGCCTTAACGAGGCAAAAACTTCGTAAATGGATTGGTTTACAACTATAACATTATAGATAAAGGATAGATACCTAGTAGTAATAGCCTGCATATCCTAAGGGAAGAGATTAGGGTAAATGAAATACAACAACGACAACAACGACTGTACATATATACATACATATATAATGCATTACTTTTCTTTATTTCCTTTATTAAGCAACAGATAAGCAGTTCTCTTAGTTAACTTCTAAATTAAAGTAAGTATACTGGTAGTAGGATGTATATAGCCTAAGGGTGCATGGCCATAATAGAACGTACATACATAAGTTAACTACGTACGTCGAGATATACTGAATTTGATGGGAGTATAGGAGAAAATAGTTAATAGATAGACTGAACTACATGTAGCGGAGCCCAAGGTTCCGGAGAATGCCACCTAATTATGTCGTAATTGACCGTATTTTATAGCAACGATCTCTCAGCCACCGGTACATCCAGTATGTACCGTTATTTGGCGCTTGACTTAGCTTAGTAAGGCAAATGCTAGGGTTTGGTAATGTAAGCATTATCCTAGAAGAAGAGCTCTTAGGAGCAAAACTCCTAAGACTAGCCCTCTTAGGAAGTAGTACAGTCTGCAAAGTGGTATAGCTATTAAGTAACTAGCTAGTTAGTTAACTAGTTAGTTAGTTAGTGTAGCAATCCGCTCCGACACAGCAAATCAAGTAAGCATGTCACGTGATGCTATAGGCAAATACTGGCTCCCCAAAATCTGGTTTCGCACTCGCAGGAGTGTGCCTGTTCAGCGCGGTAGAGCTCCCAGGAGCAAAACTCCCGCAAGAATACCTCCCAGCCGAATCTAAAACGAGATGGCACATGCATGCGGCTGCGACTACAAATGGGCCGGCAGGCAGATTCAGGTCCGCTATGGCAAAGAGGTTCAAGAGGCCCAACCGGCCACAACCTCATCCTCAACCTCAACCTCATCATCATCCTTATCATCTTCCAGCGAATTGGAACAAGTTTGAGCCTTTATCATCACTTGCGTTACTAATATCAAGCCAACCTACCTCACCATCGCCATCTAACGCGTCTACACACCGAACCGCCCCACCGTCATCATCCAACACGTCGCAACCATACCGAACAATCGCTTTAACGTCGCAAGACGTTCCCAACTACATGGAATCGTCATATTTTCGGGAGCGTAGGGACTCACCAGATCCCGCTTTTTAAGCTCATTCAGCAGCCTAATTGTAGCCTGAAAACTGGTGCTGAGAGTACTGCTCTCGCCGCAGCAGGCCCTCCCAATATAGAGAGTTAGCGGGAATACTGTATATATGGGATAAAGCATCCCAATAGTTACATGTATACATTCTCCGCTCGGGGATGCCTCCCAAGCTACCACCTCTAGCCACTCGAAACGCTCCATGTCCTATTCGTTCATATGTTAGAGTATGTAACCTAGCATGCTTTCCCGGCAATGCCGAGTCAACTTGTTTGAGGTGTCTGCCAGTGGTCCATTTATGGACGGTCAGGACATCCCAAGCAGAAAAAGTTCATTGGGATGCCCCCGCCAACCCTAAACTGGCTACAGGCGCTTGCAAAAATCGGCTTCCGGTTTTTGCACAGGACTTTTTCCGAGCACGGACCTACAAATACTTGGCACAAGCTTTTCCTAACTAGTCTTAGTGCTCTACAGGGTACAGTTGAAAAGATATTATCTTGCAGCCTTATAATTTACGATTGTGAGGTGGCGAGACGGAACTTGGAACTGGTTGAAAGAGGAGGATATCTATCTCGGACATTCTTTTTATCGAATCCTAGCATCCCAATTGACTAGTTCTCGCTGCAAGGCGGCCCGTGCGGCCTTCTGGACATCGCGCCGGGCCCCCGATGGCAACCTCAACCCCTAACCGTATCCCATTGACACCACCGCCGGCCGCACCCAGAGCACGCGCAAGAAAGCCGAGCGCGAAGGTACTAGAGACGCAGCAGGCGCTAAGGACGCGGACAACAGCAGCCCAGCTTAGGCAGCCAAGAACAAGAGCCACAGCGTCGCAGCCGCATGCCGAAGCACCCTCGAGCACGCAACAACTGGCAGACTATGAGCTACCGCCCTTCCCTACCGAGCGCGATTCCATTTCACTGGAACAAGAAGGAGGAAGAGCCAAGCTAGATGAAGTGGTACAGCTCATCGCGAGCCTGAAAGAGACGATAGCACAGCAGAGCAGCATCATCACGAATCAGAACAGCATCATCGAGAGCATCCGAACAGACCTCACAGCCATCAAGGCTGAGCAGCAGAACCTCAAGAACCAGAATGCGGAACTCCAAGAAACAATTGAATCGCTTAGAGAGCAACTCAACACGCTTTCAATCGAGCCCCCGTCGACACAAACATGGGCAGGAGTCGCAGCGAGCGGCCAGTCAGTAGGGTCAGGCATAGCGTCATCACGATCGACGAACTCAGGAGCAACGGATAAAGAGAACAGTCGGCAGCTGGTGATCGATGTCAGCAGGGTGAGAGAAGATATGGTTGAGAAAGTGGCTACTACAGAGGTAGCAAAGCAGGCTATTCAGCAGGGTATGAGCGGCGTGGACCAGCTTTCTGGGGTAACCATCAAGGCCTTCCGCGTGTGGCGAGCGAACGACAGCGCGAGTGTGATCAAGTTCTCAGTGGACAAAGACAAAAAAGCGGCATTCCGGCAGACAACGGCTGAGTGGCTGGAACCGCAGATTTCTGGAGCGAGACTGGTGGGCCCTAAGTGGTACCCAGTCAAAGTAGACTGGATTGAAGTGTCTCTAGCGATGGATGTGGAGAGCGGAAAAGTGAGCAGGTCGGCGATGGAGCGCTTCAGTACAGAAAACGGAGTAGAGGTGTGTACTATGCGGTGGCTCGGGCAACCGAGGCCCAGCGGACAGCATGCCTCGGTGGTGATCAAGGTGGCGACAAAGGAGGATGCGGAGAAGCTTCTGAGATCGGACAGCGTAACGTTTGGCGGAGGCGGGCTTATAGTGTCGCCGTTCGAAGAGCGGCGTACGCCAGTGGCTTGCTTTAAGTGCAGACGGTTCGGCCACAGAGCGAGAGACTGCATACGACCAGAGACATGCGACATGTGTGGACAAGAGGGCCATCTGCATTGCAAAACGACCAACCTGCGCTGTATAAACTGCCAGCGCGAACATCGAGCGTCAGATCGAAAATGCCCAGAGTTCTGGAAAGAGAAGAGAAGAATCCTTGCCATCCGGCAGCACACATAACCTAATATTCCCCCCCCCCGGATCGAATTTTCGTTTTAGACCTCGCCCTTATTCGCAATCGCCGCCGCCCTCTCAACCTGCTCATCAGCATTGGGCCGTTTAAGAACAATACGACTTGGTAAACTGCTACCGAGGGAAGCAGCTATTGCAGTTGTCGGCAATAGTGGCGTGGGAGGCGCTTCTCAAGGGTACTGGCGGATGTAGGCAGGTAAGGGATGGATTTTCAACTCTTTTAGGTTTGTACAATCTCTTTTATTTCCTATGTTAAGCATGGTGTTAGGCAGTGGATGAGCAGGTCTCATAGTTGGCTTCTGAAATGGAGGAAATAAGCTGTGTAAGATGTATATAGCTGGCGCATTGTAACGGCCCATACCTCCAGGGTGCATGGCCATAATAGAACACACACACACACACACACACACACACACACATAATTTACGATTATGTGATGGATTCTCAACGTCTAAGTATTTTAAATGTATGGTTCATCCTTAATACTGTGATCATTACCACATAAGCAACCTAATAGATGGCTAAAAAACTAATTTTCACCAACTCAGCTTCCGGAATTTATTACTATGTTGCAAGGAGACTCCATCTGGTGGAACTAACAGGCAGATTTGTGGAAGAGAAGGACGCGATGGAAAGCAGGGGGACGCAAGATACTGTGAATGACAAATTCACTAACGAGCTCTTCTAGAAACGGAGCCGCCAAGTGAGGAAGGGTCGTGCAGAGAAAAGAGGGATTTAGAGTATTGGATCCGCATAGGCACGCCGCTACTGGAGATGGTCAAGCGCTTCGTCCACGGAATCCTGCTTGTCACTACTCGATAGGTGGCTGACAGACAGTAAGTTCTAGTATCTCTACTCCTGTGGCCTTCCTTACAGCTAATTGTAAGGCTCAACAACCTCCGGTATAAGAACATCGAGAATTTCCTTAACCTCTATCCCTGCATGGCGAGAATCCCTGCGTGGCGAGACTACTTGGACTAATCAACACTTCATACTCTCACTTATCTCTTTCCGAATCTAAAATTGAAATACTTCATTTAGCAGCATCTGCTCTGCAATCCTATCGATTGCATCAGTAAAATTACAGTGAGGTGACTGTCTCATCGATTCCTTTCTTCAGGGCGCGGAAAGCCGGCGAAGCTCCTGCACCCTCTCACATCACGAACATTGAACCTTTTCTGGATTTTAAATTTGCAGCAGAGAGATAATTCCTCCAATAACTACCCGAATCAGCTTCATAAACATTTACTCAAGTTGGTGGGCAATCGGAGAATTTTTGGCAGAGGGACGAGGTACACGGAGAGATCCGCCAAGAGTATCGCGTGCTTACGTGCGACGATGTTGATCCGTCATCATGTATCGTATCATCACCTAAGCATATTACAATACGACATGGTAAGATGGGCTGGAGTAGTTTTCCCCCCGTTTTTCCAATCCACCCCCCCCATCTGAGAGTTCGGGTCTAAAACTCGTGATATCTCATCCAAAACCTAGGGTTTTTCGAATGGTTAAAAGTGCAGCTAATAGCGCAGACTCAGAGCTTTCGAATGAATGTCATTTCATGGACATCCCAGAGCTCTCAGAGCATTCAAAGCGATGTTAAGATACTAGGTGGATGATGATCAGATCCTGCAATCCCATAAGCCCAATTCCCAGTTGTCCAGGCTGATGTTACATTCATTCGAAAGCCCTGAATCCAGGCTACTAGCTGCAATTTTGATTGTTTCAAATTTTGATTTTTGGCTGAGATATCGCGAGTTCAGGGCCTGTGTGTGGGAGATGGGGGCAAAATTGCAAAATCGGGGGGCAAAAAACACGCCAGCCGGTAAGATGTACATAAGAAGTTTTGAATACTGACATCGGTCATGGCGGCACCAGGACCATTACATGAATTGAATGAATCAAAAGTGATTCAACTCACGTGCTCAGAAACCTTGAACAGCCCTGGGTCATATCTCACGTTTTGAGGGTTTGGGAAGGAACCATTGAGTCCCCTTGTGGCCTGATTCTACGAGGCCGCTCCCGGTCCCTCGAACATAGCTTGCACTGCTCGTGCCCATGCATGGCTTTTCTGGAAGGGCCCCATGCATTCTTTACGCAATCATGTCGGCACCAGTATTTTCCCCATTTCCTCTTGAAGGTAGTAGCGCCGTTCCAGTATGCATCCGAGCAGATTCTGCAAGTTGACCCGCATCGATCGATGTAGCTGGCGGTGGCGACGTAGAGTCACTCGTCCCCATCCTTGGCGTAGCTGTCGCCTTTCCGCGCAGCATGCTAGTAGCAAAACAAGCCGCAGGAACAGCAGCACTAAACAATGGTGATGAGACTCCATAGCTTTGCTGTAGTCCTATCGTCCACAGCCCTTCGATATACCAAGCTTCGGAAGCCGACAGTCATTCTCTAGCCAAGACACAGAGTTGTCATCTTCAGGCCGCGGGTCTAATACCACGGGCAGAACCCAGATCAAAACACAATCCAGAAAGATGTAAAGAATCAAGCAGGGACATCGCCAACCTGAAGCGGGAGCGTCTTAAGGTTGCAAAAGCGATCCCCTTCTTGGTCGTACATGTCGAGGATTTGCGAGGTTGTGAACATCATGCCGAAGATGATCGATCGGAATTCTTGAGGGAATCTGTTCGGAGGGAGTTGGCCTCGAGGCTTTCATCACTCAGACACAGCATGATCACGACGAGAGTTGAGAGTTTACAAAAATGCGAATGACGTTGTCCACATGTAGAATGTGAGCACCTATGGGATTGCCTCCAGATGTGGAGGTTTCGGCCTCCTGGTCGATGTGGGGGTTTGGGGGTTACTTGGCGATCGCAAAGTTGAAATTTCCGCTGGCAGCCAGTAATCCGGTAGCTTTCCCGATAAGCTTCGGATCCGGGCCTATGAGATTGCTCGGGAATCCCGGGTCGAAAGGAATGATACCCTCCAAGTACTCGATTTGTTGTTCCGTCAGAGTGATTTTCAGACACTTGATGTTGTCCCTCAGGTGCTCGACCTTCCTTCCCCCGACAATAGGATACGTATAGGGATACTTGCTCATGACATAGGCCAGAGCAATAGCAGTCGGACTTTCGATGCCATGCTCGGCAGCGACGTTACAGAGAGCTTCGCTGATCTTGGCCTCATCCTCGGATTGCTCAGAGCCATGGATGCTTCGAAGTGTTTCGCCTTTTTGCTTCCGCTCTTCAATTGCTTTTTTCGATTGGAACTTGCCAGCACCTATGGCACCCCATGGGGCGAGTGCCATTCCGAAATGGCGTGCCATCGGGATGATCTCTCGTTCGAAGTCGCGCATCATGACGTTCCACCGACCTTGGTAGATACTGATGGGGGTCTTGCCACTGGCGCGGGCGTAGTAGTTGGCGGCGCTAACGATCCATGCCGGGGTATCCTTTTGAATGGTATTAGTCTCTTCGCGCTCTGATTTCGTAGGAAGACATCGCGTTCACCTCGGAGCGGAGGGAGGTGGTTGTGCGATGGTCGGGCCACTTACGGACACGCCCAAGTACAGGATCTTACCTTGCTCCACGAGGACGTGGAGGGAATCCATGATCTCTTCAATCGAGGTGGTGTGGTCCCACCAATGCAGGTAGAGAATGTCGATATAGGAGGTACGGAGCTTTTTCAAGCTCGCCTCCACGCTGAGGCGAAGGGCCTTCTTGTGGTTCCCCGCGTAATTGATTCCCGCTACACCCAGGTCATGCTTGCGATAATGTGTGGTATACTTCGTGGCGATGACCATTTGATCGCGGATACCCCTCTTCTCAAAGTATTCACCGAGCCAGGCCTCAGATTCTTCATCTTGGTAGTCGCAGGCGGTATCGATGAAGTTCCCCCCACTCGAGACGTATTCATCGAGGAGTTTGAATGACGCCGCTTTGTCCATGGAACCCAACACACTCTCCCATGCCTGGCCAATGCTCATGGCTCCCAGCTGAAGTGGGGAGACTCGAACTCCGGCGGTGGAGGAGAGGATCCGGTAGCGACCCAACTCGGTAGCCGGTGCCGTGGCGGGCGTGAGTATATGGGACATTCTGAAGGGTGAAGCTAGAAGGCGGGGGACTGACGGCGAGACGAGAGGTTTATGTGGGAACGAGTTGAAGTGAGGAACTGACTCGAGCGAGTTGAGGAAGGCAGTTCGAATCACAGCGAGCTTAGGACTTTATATGTTCGAGGCTTCGGAGGCTGGCAGGGAAGAAAATGGCCTGTACACGTCATGGGAAACTGCTCGAATCGTCCCAATTTGATCAGTTCGGTCGAATGAAAGCATACGCAAGTTGCTTCAATTCGAAAAGTCGGTCCAACTGGCAGAAGGACACATCAGTGCTCCGGAGGTTATGGACAATCTCCACTAAAGTCCGCTCACAGGGTTACAGTAGCATCGACAGTCAATCTGCCTCTGCCCAAGTTTGCAGAACCAGGGACCACAATCTCCGAAGCGGGAAAGGATGCCTTTTGATTCTCTGGCCATGGGGACTGGGTGGCTGGCTCGTCAGTGAGGCACCTCCTGATTACGCAGCTTTACATAGTACCCTCGTCATGGACCTCTTGACTTGCAAATGAATCATGAGGCTCTTTTGGTGGCGAGGTGGCTGAGTCATGCTGTGTACTTGAAGAGCACCACCGCTAGGCGGAGATGGATCAGCCACGATGCTCAAAGGCTCCAGATTTGATTTCGCTCTACTAACTCACTTGAGACCCCAGACCTCCGAGAGCCTAGTGGTCTCGAACCATGACCGTTATACTCGGTTCAACGTATCGAACACGAGCCGACGTGGTCGCCAATTATGACCCAATGTCTTGTTACCTCCACGGGAAGGTATTATCAGAACGGGAATAACCCGTAAGTCCGAAGTAACCCGTAAGTCCGAAGAAGGGCCTACCAGACGTCCAGCATAGAGGAACATGAGAGTGGGCGTTAGAGGGTGGACGTTAGAGAAGAGACGTCAAGAACCGATAGCCGTACCAACTGCCGGATGGGATGGCGGATGAAATCCCCAAATACAAACACCGTCGCTATGCAACCCGCAAGACGCTATACTGATCCGAGATGGAGGGAACTTCAAGACGACAACCGGCTCGGGACATCCGCAGCGTGATCGAAGATCCTCCACGTCGAATTCCAATCCGGGCAATTCGCAAACATGGCCCGTCTTCATGGCGTCGATATAGATGTTGCCCTCGCTATGAGGATGGAAGATCCCGGTTTGAGTGCAGTTGAGAACGGCCTTCACCCCCGGCGGATTCGTCAGACGGAAGGCTCCCCACATGCGAACGATTCGGAGTTAGCAACAGGCTCAATGCTCCCGGTTCGGGGCGCTCGAGACACTGACGCATCAAGCTGAGAGGATTGTCCGTGTCACTGTTACAAACTCCGGTAAATCCGAACTGGGGCACTCCATGGGGGTTTTGCCCACAGTCATCTAAGTTCCTAAAAAGCTCAGCAATCCGTAGCGACGTTGACTCGCGGACCGCGTCTGATTATCGAGTATTCGCCATGCCTTTCCAGGTACCAAGCTTGTAGGGGCTGACGGAGAATTGAGAGGCGCAAGCAATTTTATGGCGCGGTCCGAAACTATGTTAGATATTACGAGAGCAGTTTGTTATCTCTGATGGTCCAATTGTTTGAATATCATCTCCACGGGTTGTAACCAACTATGCTTTTAATATCGGCCGAGAAGACCTTTTCAACTCGAGTTGGCGTGCATTGCGCCGGCCCCTTTGGAACTCGAGTTGATAGGAATGCGCTAGTCCAAATGGGATGGGCTTGGGAGGAAAAATTGGATTGGGAGGAAAAATTGGAAAAACGGGAGGATAAATCCCGCCAGCCTTTTGCATCAAGCATGCTATGGAGAATGCCTAAACAGTTTCACTACTTTTTACCACCTGCATCACCAAATCAATCTGAGCAGGCCTCCATGATTTCTTGGTGACCACCATGATCGTTGGAGCATCACGATGCTTTCAATCAGAAGTTGTATGAAGATGTCATGATGTCAAGAAGATGACCCTCAGAGTCAGGTGCTGTCTTCAGCCTTGCCATGCAGCCACAGCGACGAGGCTGCAAAGCGCCTGCTTGCGCCAGAAATCAAGATGAGTCAGGATAAAATACAGGGCAATGATTTGAAAGACACGCCAAACTGTTTTGCGCTAACTACAATCGTTGATCTCTTCGATCGGAGGTACCAATCCAGGCCGCAACCTCGCGTGAATCAACGTCTCACGGCCGCCATGGAGCTGTCGATGTTGTACCAGCTTTTGTCTAGGAGTCGGATGGTTTGACTAAAGATGATCATAAATTTTTATAGTGTCAAAAGCTTGAAGACGGTGCTGTGGTGGAGAATCTATGTGGCGCTATGATCCGAGAGTCTCTGCGAAAGCTGGCAGGAAAGCGACAAACCAAATGTAAATTTCGTATTGAGAGGCTGCATGAGATAGAAGAATGGCTGCAGCATATTATCATTGCAAAATTTTGAGATATGTCGATAAGTACGTAGAGTTTGAGTCGGTTGAAGCTCAAGTACCGATGGTTTGTCTCGTCACGGGGGGCGTCTCGCCATGCAGGGGGGGACGTTAATTATATTGATCTGTGCCATCCCAGTTTGAAGGAGAAGATCCATAATCTACCTGCCATCTTACTAGAGATCGTAAATTATGGGCTGCCACCACCCTTACTATCAATCGAGACAATTCCTTATAATAAATTGTCTAAGCTCCACGATTTTCCTTTAGAGCAAATTTTTCAGTTCTTAGGTTATGCTATAAGTCAGCTGTCCTTTAGGGAGCCGTATCCAGGCGATAAGAATGCTCTATTGGCCGATAAAACAGTCGACGTATTACTGCTATCACACGAGACTCAACTTAATCAATCGCCGTAATTCCACCCAAGGAATACAGAAGGCTGTGTAACGCGTAGATCTGCGAGTTATGGTGTGATTTAGCTGTGGGTGTTTTCAGGTAGGTATGAAGACAAGTAACATAATAAGCCGAACCCATTTAAGTTGAGTATAATAGGATTTCAATACAAGTGGAAAGAGTATTTAATAGAGGAATTTCCAACATGTTATATAAGGACATCTTACTGGTTAAGAGTTGGACACTTCTTTCAAGAATTATGGAGTTAGTGAGCATATGTAGTTAGATAAGCGGGCTTATTAAATTAATTATTTCTACGAAAGTGCATTGCCTAACCAGTGATGTTTCATGTCTCGGGTAGCTATATGCTCTGAACCGTTTTGCTTTTGCTTTCGCCTTTTGTCCTTCAGTGGGGAACCCCTACAGGCTCTGGCTACGAAACACGCGGGCTCTCTGTGCCGTTCTGTGGAGCCACCATAGTATGCGATGCTTGGCTATTTCCCCTTTTCTTCTCAGTTTGACCCTTTTTACTTCTCTGGTTTGCAATGTCCGTGGCTGTTACCTGAATTGGCAACGGATAGCACTTGTCCTAATTTTGCTCTCAGAACTGAACAGTAATAAAGGGGCCAGTCCTACAATATCTTCCGGCGACATTGGCCAGGACTTGTTTGTAGACTTAAACTCAAAAGTCTGACCTTTCCGACGTAGCAAGATATAAACATCAGCGTGGTAATCTTGGTGAATATCATATCCGCTTTTAGTAAACGTCCGCCACCTTTTTAGGAAGTTTTCATTGCTTCTGTCTCTTTTCTTTGATCGCCCTTGTGTTCTTGAAGACATATCTAAAAGGAAGTTACGAAGGGGCGAAAAAACTCGCTCTAAACTAGCATCTTTATATGCGCACGAAATTCAAAGCCTTCTTTGAGAGCACGAGTACGGGTCGGACCATTAAAGGACCGCAACGGTCTATAGACGTAGGTTCCGAATAGACTATTCTTAAACCCTTCTTTTTCTTCTTCTTCTCTTACCATCTCTCACTTCATCCTCGTCCGCTTCTCATCTTCTATTATCCTTATCATTTTGCGGAAATAATAATGTTGTGAGCGTCTGTCGCGCCGGTCGTAGATAGTATTCTACCACGAAGAAAACCGAGGAAAATATACAGCGCGAAAGATTAGATCGGAAGAAAAGGCTAACAACCCGAATTTCCCGAAGAAAGATCAGCGACGCATAAGAGATTTCGATGCGGAATTTAAAGAGGCTGAAAAGCTTGATCCTGGCGTAGTCACCAGGTAGGAGAATGCGCTGAGCAAGCTCTTAAAGGAAAAGCAAGATAACGAGAGTTGAAAAGATAAAAATCGAGACGATGGAAGTAACTACTAAGGACGGTGCTGTAAATTTGCTTTTCACAGTCTGCAATTTCGGGCCGTATTAGTAAGTTAATATGTAACTAGCCCGTCCTTATTATTATTATTAAAAGGAGTGTAACACCCGCTCAAGGGACCTAACTATATTAGAATGGAATCTAGATTGGATTCTACTTGAACGCCTACAATCAAGTCCATGTAATGTGCAGAAACACACAGCTAAATTAATACACTAACGCAGCTGCGGAAGTTATGGCCCACTGTTGAGAAGGTCACTTCTAGCAATTCAACTACGTCCCTAACCCTTGAATTACTGGGGAGATTACTGAGCAGCGACTTCCGTGTAACAATCTTATCTATCCGCAAAATAGCTTCAGATGCGCGGTATCTCTACACATGCTCTACAAAAGCTCTACATCAGTAAGAAGGAGTATCAAGAACAAATAAGATAAGTGATGGACAGTTTGCCTTCAGAGTCAAAGACAACCCCGTTGAAAGTGATGAAAGGGATATGTTGCTGCAGAGGTACACGTTTAAGGCGATTCTGATACCTTAGGCAACGAGGAAAGTGGTTAGACTAGTCTTTGTAATACGTTGACCAAATTGCAAAGGTACCCTTTATCGAATTGTTTATAAACAAGACTATGAGAATGAGGAGGCTGCTGTAGGTTTTACCGTCCCTAACGAAATCGGCTTCACGCCTTCGAGTGCGCGCGAAGAACTCTGCCCCACTTTTGTTTTACAAGAGTGTAGCTTGCTCTTAAACATTACTAACTAGCGCATAATTAGGCCAAGTTTGCGCTAGCTACGCTTGGCCTGTTTCAATACCTTTGCCCCATGACTGGACAGCAGGATTAGCCACTAAGGCTGCTGGGAATACCTAGGCCAATGAGTCGAGGCGGCATCCAATGAATGCTTTGCCGTGCTCCGGTTGAGATGCGCGGGGAATATCAAAGTTGCACTCTCTTGATCCGTCGAACTCAATACTCCACAATAGACGGACGATTGATACCAAGTCACGCAATCTCTTGTGGACTTCTCTTTGGCCTGCGAGAGCCAGAAATCTGCCTACCCCACCAGAAAGCTGGAACATCTTCTCAGCGTGCTTGAGATTCTGCGCAACCGATTTTACCAACCGCAAATTCCGCGCCGACGAGCAAGACTCATGGACATCGAAGGCTCGATTCGAGGCTGCGAGAAGCGTATCTATGAGCTCTAGAGCGAGACCGACAAGTTCAGGGACAATTCCGCTAGCGGCATCCGAGTTGTGGGCGGTCAAGTGTATTCCTGTTCATAAGACAGACTACCTGCCATCTCTTTTCTTCGTCGATGTTCCTTTCTTGTCTTCCGAAGCAGCGCTCTTCGAGGACCTGCCGAGCCGTGTTGAGGATCAGGTGCTGGGTCTGGTATGGCAGGTACGACGGGTAGAGCGAGGGGGGTTTCTCCTGCAAGTCCTTGATTCGTAGGCTGATTATACCTCTTCTGTAGTGGTACATGTGGGAAGCGCGCAAGTCTTCATTTCACGGCATTGTTGTGAGTTTCAGAAGCAAATTCTCCACGTTGGGTTTGGCCAAATCGAGAGTTCCCTCGGGATGTCAATCGCCTCATGTCATCAAAACACAGCGGCAGAGAAACAGCGGCAAAGTTTCAGGAAACATTGTCCACCACTGGCCATTCTCCTGAATACTTCCAGCCAACCATTCTAACTATCCCCCCATTTAGGGAGGTTCCAGTAGGAGCGAGACAAAACGTCTACGTTGGAGCGGTGGATGAAGGTCGTTATTTTCGAAGCTTAACGCCATGAACTTTCTGGACGTGGTTTTTAAATTCGTCGAGGTCTCTTAGGAAGTTACCCAAAGGCTTGCAGTCGGGATGGTGGCAGACAAATTTTCCACCTGTAGGCTCGTATTTCAGGTGAACCTTTTCGACATGGTCCATCATGTGGAAAACGCGGCTGAAGGTGCGCATGCGGTCTTTATACGGCAGCGTCTCATCCCCAATACAATAAATGCACTGCGTCCTCTCTAGAATAAGAGGAATCTCCTTAAGCTTTAAGAGAGGCGTCGCATCTAGGAGTCCTTCCGTAGGACTATCTTCGCAAGGTTGTGATGAGCGTGGCTGACGTATCTCCCGCCGAGATGCGAGAGCCACTATAAGGTTGATGGCACAGATTTTCCAGTTAGTAATGCACTTTATATCAAGGTTCATGTTAAAATCGCATAAGATCGCCTGTAACTGATTCCGTTCTTCTAGGCAGTGTTGAACCACGGGCTCGGCTTCCTCGTCCACTACCATCCCGCTTAACTGTCGCTCCAGCTCTTCATCATGGATGCGACGGCGGCAAGCCTCTTGGTACACTTTAGTCATCTCGTCTCGAAAACTTTTTTCGGCATTCCTGAGATCTCTCTGGAGTTGTCGGTATTTATCATGAACCGGTTTAGTAGCTAATTTAATGAACCTGTATTCCTGCCGAATGCTAATCGACATCTGTCTTACTCTTCTCGAAAGGTCAACGATCTCTGGGTCAGGAGGGAGCTTATCGAGTTCAGCCTTTAGAATCTCCTTGGGTACTTCCGGGTTGCATCTGATGCTCATGTGTGTGAAGGCTCGGGTAAGACCATCCGCCGATGGGTCTCTCTCGAGGAACGCATCCTGCACGTTGAATCCGACTCGATGGTTGAGGTAGGCGTTAGCCAAACATCCGGTCATAGGGTCGTGACGCATGACCTGATCGACAACCGCGTTGGGGGCCTTGTTGAGAATGGCATTCGCATTACCACGCCGCATGCAGTAGGAAGTCCATTTCTCCTCGGATCCAAGATCTGTTCCGATACGGTCAAGGTAGAATGCGTACGTGGAGTACTTCATAGGCTTCATTTCGGATTTCTCCCATCTTCTACTTGCCGCCCGTATGGACGTGCGGAAGATCGGTGTCTTGAGCTTAGATGGCTTCCAATGAACCTTGACCGCGCCTTTGCCAAGTTGCGTGGAAAAGAATAGTTCGGCCTTGCTGTAGCCATTAACTTGAATGGCATCGTTACGAATCGCGCGGGCCAAAATATAGCTAATAGGGCAGAGAATAGCCAGAGGGTGTTCACGAAATAAGAAAATGGTGCTAGGAAAATCGCATTAGCCGAATGGAGCCACCATTTTAGGTCACAAGTGACGTTGCAATCTTACGGTTTAGGTTTGTTGTTTGCCCCTTTATGGTACCGAAAATACACCTCCATCGCAAGGATATCTCTGCCTCCCTGCTTAGGATCCTTGATGATCTAGAGGGTAATGTCCTCGTAGCAGAGCACCTTGTGCTTCCGGATTGGGTCTCTGAACTCGTCCACTTCAGGGTCGTTTGAGTTGTCGGCATTTACTACCTCAGCATTGTTATTGCCACCCGTGTCGTCGAGGTCCTCGTCGTTAAGATTAGTATCGTCTGTTACATCGCTGTTATATCCATTAGTGTCGGTAAATATGGGGTCATTGTCTTCTCCTTTATCGTCCTCCCTATTGCCGCTCTCTATTTCCTTATTATCGTCCCCTGTATCTCCCGTATCATCACGGCTGGTAACGACGGAGTTGGAGACGCTATCTCTATTAGGGCATAGATCACTAGGTTCGTCTAACAACGGATTCTTGCCGCCTCTGCTCTTGGATCTATTAATGAGTTCTGCCGGCTAGCAAGCCGTGTAGGCTTGGAAGAGCATTATTGTTGGCAGGTTAAGCTAATCGTTCTCAGTAGGAAAGATGGATCTATCGCGGGATTAGTGATGTGTAAGCTCTAGCAACAGATCATCTACGCCTATCACTGGCTTAGGCTTGGGCAGCACATCTAGGTCAAACTCCACCCTTAATGTGCCATTAATGTACTAAGACAGTCAATATATTGTATGAAAAGAAAATACAAGAGGAAGTGCCAATATACCTTAACGACTTCCTTGCTATTATTTGCATTTATGACTTTGCCTTTGTTAGCTTGCCGGTACAGTATCTTGAAGTCCCGCTAGTATTGGTTAACAGTCTTCTTCTTTGACCTTTTGCGCCTAGGTTGCAGGTATGTTTTGCAGATCTAGTGCAGGAATGTCATAATGAATCCCTTGTCGCAGTTCTTGGTCTTGATTGCTTTTATCCATGGCCTATGTTTATTCTCGTGGCAAAACCTATTTCACCACAGAATGTCAATCCGATTACTTTGTGAGGCTTAGAGACCATGGGCTCTTACTTTATGAATCTATTCTTAATGTAGTAGATATTGGCCTGTGTCGTATCGGCATCCAGCGGGGGAATGAACTTTATCCTGCTCAACTTCTTCCGCATTTTATGGTAGCCCTGCGCGCCGAGCTTCTTGGCCTGCTGTTCCTTACAGACCACAGTGATTTTGTTACGTCTTTTTACGGCATTTTGGAGGGCGTTTAGGATGTCTAGGTGAAGAGCTTTACTTATGACTGGTGCTATGGTAGTAGGCTAGTATTGCACTCCAGAAAAAGCGGGCACAAGTTGATAGAGAAGAGGAGAGAAACAAGGAGAGGAGTAAGTGGCAGTGGAAGTGGCATAAAGGAGATACCACAGATCGTGGACTTGAAGGATGCCAGCGGTGAATGTGTCGAAGATAGCTAAGGAACTTGCAAGATGCTGACCAGCGCTCGACACAACTGGTGTTGAGGGCAGTCCATATTTGTACTTACGAACTAGAGTCTGAAAAATATCGGGGCCTGAGATTAAGGGACGAGAGCTGTAAGGGGTTACAGTTTGACACCACCTTGCCCCCGGTCAGGGTTTGAGAGTCCAGGCAGGGAACCGGGCAGTGGAGGGTGAGCGGTCAAGGCCGTCTAAAGCAGCGTCAAAACCCGCCGAATTTAGCGGGCAAAACCGCCACACTCAGCTTTAATGTATAATTATTAATAGCATTCTAGCATAATTAAATACAGTATTAGTTAATAGAAATAACTAAGAAGTAATTAATATTATTATAATAAAGCTTTATAATATTATAATACATTTACTATACTTAAAAGTATATTTTATTAAATAATAAAAAGACTTATCTTCTTGCTTATAAAACTCTAGAGAATAATAATAGGAAAGATATTATTATATAAATAGAGTACTCTAAGTATTTAAGTTTTAACTTTAATTTATTAGAAAACACTAATAGATACTATAAATAGATAGAAGTTTAGAGTCTAGTATAGAGGATATTACTAGATACTATAAATAAATAGTAGTATTTTAGTAGCTATAGTAACTTTTTAATACTAATACTTTATATAATTTAGTATTATAAAACCTGAGAATTAGCTAAAGTTATAAATTAATTAAATTATATACTTTATATAAAATATAATAATTCTAAATTCCTAGTATTATTACTATTAGAAAATCTATATAAAAATTTTCTAGTATAAGGTGTTAAGGTGTAGCTGTTAGTTATATTTTATATTATTTATACTAGTAATATTTATGCCTTTATAAATATTCTAAATTCTCTAAGCCTTATATAGAAAAAAGATAGTTCTAAATTTAGAATATAAAATTAATAAAATTAGTTTTATAGATTACTTAAAAGTAAGCTCTTAGAGTATATAAGTACTTATAAAATTTATAACATTAGAAAAAAAATTCGTGGCTAAGAATTTTATATTCATGCTTTTCTAGTATTTCTGGTATTTTTAAGTATTTAGTAGTATTTAGCTGCTAAACGTAACTTCTCTTATAACTCTACTATAAAATACAGCTAATTATAACTTTATTTAAGTATTTAATAGTATTTAGCTATTAAATACGACTTTTCTTATAACTCTTCTACTAGAAAGTATAGCTAATTATAACTTTAACTATAAGTATATAGTAAGATGCTATAAAATGTTATTAAATACTATAATATACTATACTCTCCTCTTAAATTCTATACTATTTTACTTGTATAATAGTCTAGTTTTTGCCTATTTACTTTCTAAAATTTATTACTAATATCTATGAGCGTTGTAAGCCTGTAAAGTTACTATTTTCTATTTATATATACTAAGTTTCTTTATACGTAAAAAGCTAAACTTAGTTTTTTATTTAGTTTTAATAGAATTTTCTTCTCTCTGTTCTTCTTTTTTTATATACTTATACTAAGCTAATATTTAGGTCTATTAAGCCCTTTATTAATCTATTCACTAACGTGTATTTAGATCTATATTATGCTGTCTTTAGAGCTTTATACTAAGCTATTTTTAGAGCTTTATACTAAGTTATTTCTAAAGCTATATACTAAGCTACTTTTAAAGCTCTATACTAAGCTATTTCTAAAGCTATATACTAAGCTGCCTTTAAAGCTATATACTGAGCTATTTCTAGAACTATATATTAAGCTATTTTTAAAGCTATATATTAAGCTATTTTTAGAGCCATATACTAAGCTACTTTTAGAGTTATATACTAAGCTACTTTTAAAGCTATATACTAAACTGCCTTTAGAGTTCTATATAAAGCTCTAGATATAATATAAAAGCTAATTTCAATTTAGTATAAGAGCCAATTTCAATTTAGTGTAAAAGCTAATTTTAATTTAGTATAAAAACTAATTTTAATTTAGTATAAAAGCTAATTTCAATTCAGTATAAAAGCTAATTCTAATTTAATATAAAAAAAAGAAAGTAAATAAAGCTTATATAGTATTTTATTATTTTATATAGTAAATTAGTAGTAGCTAGTAATTTAAAACTATAGTTTAAAATATACGTACTACGTATAAAAAGTGAACTAGATATAGGATATATAATATACTTAGTATTAAATTTACAAAATACACGTAATAAACAAATCATATAAATATTACAAATAATAATAAAAACTTTAGAAAATATAATCGCGTATTTTGTAGTATTTTATAAGATAGTATTATATTTAATAGCTTAATATTACTTTAAAGTTAAGACTATAAGCTATAGAGTGGAATACGTAAAATATATAAATAGTAGCTAATTACTACTAAGTGCTGTAAAAAGGTTACTAATTTTTTTCCTAATAAAGCAGAATACTTATATAGTTTAAATTTATACTTATTTTAATTAATATAAAGTTTATAGTTTAAAAAGGTAACTTTAGTTACACAGATTTAAACTTTATAGCACTAAAGTAAAATATAAAGAAATATACTATACCTATAAATATAATAAAAAAGTATAATAAGTATTATTATAAAAAATAGTATTAAACTAGCTATATATATATCTATTTTAGTATTAAAAAAAGAGACTAATACTATACTTTATTAATTAATATAACTTTTTATAAAGACATAGCTAAACATGTGTAAAAAAAGGAATTATATATCTATTATAACTATAACTTTAATATAACTTATATTTTTATAGTAGTAGATATATTATACGTTTAAAGTATAAGAGTCTGCTTTAAGCTATTTTATTAACTAAATAATAAAAAAAACAAAATATAAAAGAACTTTATATTTCTTAAAATAATGCTACTTAAATTATTTATTCTCTAAAATTCTATTAGCTGTTTTTTTATCTCTCTAAAAATAAATAACTTACAGGTTATAGTTAAGAATTTTACTTTATATTAAGATATAATATATATAAACACTATAAACTTTTTAGAAAATTACTAACTATATTAAAGTACTTTACTTTTAGCTAAACTTAATAGCTTTAATAAAATAATTATTATAATAAAATAGGTATAATTACCACACTCTATTTAGTTAGTTTCTAATATAAAATAAATATCTAGTTAGTACTAAAATACAAAAGTAATTTAAAAAGTAGCATAATGAATATAAAAGAAAAGATTATAAAAAACTTACTTTTTAAAATAAAGTAATTGTCTCTATATAAGCTGCTTAATAAAATTTCTTAAAATTTCTTAAAATATAGTTTACTTTATTAAGGGTGAGAATAAACGTATTAGTTAATTATCTTAAATAGAAACTTACTTAATAAAATATAAAGATTAACAGCCTTAAAAATAATAATAGCTATATTATATACTATCTAAAAGAGCTAGATAATTAACTTAATAGCTTTAAAAGTAATATAAAAAAATAGAGAATATTACTAAAAGAGTTAAAGTAGAAACTTATAGTACTAAAATAGAAAGAAATAGAATAAACTAAAAAAATAAATAGAGAAAGGCTAAAAACATAATGAGAAAATCTAAAAAAAAGAAAACATATTTTACTTAAAATAAAAGAAAAGAAAATAGTTAAATAAAATGCTCTTTTATTATTATATTATTTACTATAAAAAAGTACGTCAAATTTAAATTTTTATTAATATAATTAATTACTAAACTGTAAAAACTACTAAACTATAAGTAAATTTCTTAGTATTATAAATACTACAATAAATTCTTTAAATTATGCTATTATAAGTTAATTTGAAATAATAACTACATTATTTATAACTTCTTTAAGTATAAAACAAGTTCTTTTATTATGTTTTAGTAATTTACAAGTACTATAATAGTAAATAGCTAAAGTTAAAACTTTTAGTATTATATTACTACTTTTACTTATAATATTTTATATAAAGTTTTAAAAATATTATAATAGTTTAATACTTTGCTAATTATAAAACTATTTTTTAAATAATATATATAACTTTAATATTATACTTTTTAATATTTTTAGTATTATTAGTTTATAATTTTTTAATTTATTTATATAAAATAAAAACTTTTTATAAAGTTATTTTAATTATTTTAGTTAATTTAATAATTTTTTTAATTATAAATAAAATAAATTACTACTTAAGTTAATATTATTATAATTTAATTACTATTTATTATTATTATTTTTACTTATTATACTATTTTAAAAGTATTTAATACTAAATTAACTTAATAAAAAACTAGTAAAATAATATTATACTTGTTAGTATAATATTTAAAAAGTATAATATAATAATTATTATATTTATTTATTATATTTTTAATATTTAGTTTAAATATATTTTTAAATTATATAAAATCTAGTTAATTAATTGCTTAATTTATTTTATAAATAGTAATTATTATTATTATTTCTATTCACTACCTAATTTAGTTCTATTAATAGGTCTATGTAAACTAATTCCTTTTATAAAAAAAACTTATTAGTAAGAAAATTTATAAATATACTATACTAAAAGAAAGCTAATACTTTACTATTATAGTATTTTATTTCTACCTTTTTTTTTTATAGTCTGTATTTTAAGCTATTATGTTTGTATTTTATAGATAATCTTATCTCTTTTTTTGTCTTACTTTTTTTTAATCTCCTACTATTAGTCTAGGCTCTAGAATGGGCGAAAGCTATCTATTTTCTTAATATTAATTACTTTTATTACTTAAAACTAAGTAAGTATTCTAGTTTTTATGAACTACTTTATAACTACTTAAGTACTGTCTTTTTAACCTAGTAATTTTTTTAGTTATTTTAAAATTACTACTATTAGTTTAGCTCTTTTAAGTTTAAGGTAGTAGAGAAGAATATAGCGTATAGTTTATACTAGCTAGTTATAATTATACTATAAAAACTTACCTAAAACTCTTATTATTATTAGCTAGGTATTAAAGTTAAAAACTTTCGTGTAAAGTAAAAGTAAAGTAGTAGTTTCTATCTTTAAGAGTTTTTTATAAAGTAAGATTATAGATATTTTCTATAAAATATACTAGGTAAATACTGTTTGTTTTTTTATTATATTTTACTATTAGTATTACTACTCTATATTTATTTACTTTACTATAAAAGTAGTTTTATACTAGTAATGCTAATAGCTATTAGTATAATAACTATAGTTTATTTATATTTCTTCTATATGTTTTTATTTTTGTTAGTATTAGTAATTTCTAGAGGCTTCTTTTAAGAAGTAGGCTAGAACTTCTTTTTTATATTCTTTTACTTAAATTTAAAGCTTTTTTAGTAGAGTTAGTAGTTATACTATATTCTACTATTAACTTACTAGTAATATTTAAATATTATTAAAGGTATTTACTATTTTTTTTATTAAATTTTAACTAGTTTTTAAGGCTCTCTGTAGAGTTATAGTATTTATATAAAGCAGAATTAGTAAAATTACTATTTTTTTCTTAATAGCTACTATTAGTGTTTTTTTATATACTCTTATACTCTTATAAAAGTATTAGTTTTAAGTTTTCTAAAACAACAAAAGTAGGCGTTTTGCTATGAAATTACTATTATTTTAAAATTTCTATACTTAAGTACTGTAGAGTATTATTAGGTAGATAATTATTATATATAAAAAACATAAGCACCTTATAAACAGGCTTTATGTTAATATAGTAATTTATAATATAGCTTTAAAAGCTACTATACTCTTTTTTATTATTTTATAAATATATTCTTTTTATTAAAGCTTTAAGTCTACCTATACTCTAAAAACACATATACTTAAGTTTTAGAGAGTAGTTTTATAACTAGTAATTTATATAATTAATACTAAGTCTACACTATTATAGCATCTTTTTTTAGTAAAGTATATAAACTAGTATTTTTTTAGTATAAAAATAGTTTTATAGCGTTTTACTTATACTATATATTAGTTACATATAGCTATTAGACATTAATAATTCTTTATAGTAAAGTTTTCTTAAAAAATAAGATTTATATTATTAATAAAATTAAATACTAGTATATTACTATGTACACGCTAGAACTCCTTTAAAAACTCTAAAATAAAAAAAAGAAATAAAATTAGTAAAAGTAGGGATTCTTATAGAATACCTATTTATATTTAAATTTATTTATTTTAATATTTAGAGAATAAAATACATATTTATTAAGTAGTTAAAAAGCTTTATATAAAGTAAACTATCTACTTTAGTAGCTTCTTTCTTTTTAGAATATATAGTAGATATTTATATAAAACGTTGTTAAATGCTTTAGCTAAATTTAAGCTTAGTATTAATATAACATAACTAGAATATACTCTTTATACTATCTAAATACTAAAAGTAAGTAAGTTAATTACTAAAAACATTAAGTACTTTTTTCTTACTTCTATGTAGTTTTATAGGAGTAAGTTATATCTTTTTATAGCTATTACTATTTTATTTACTACTTATTTCTTAATTACCTTAGCTATAGTATTTTCTAGTATAATTAGTTAATAACCTTTTAAAAAAGAGTAATCTTTTTTACTTTTTTTACGTAAGATAATTATAATTAATTCTTTAAGATATATTAATATTATTCTACTTTTAAAGTACTAATAAACTACTTTTATAAGCTTCTAAGTAATTACTAGTAATATAATTTTTAGGATTTTATTTAGTATGCTGTTTAGACCTAAAGTTTTTCTATTTAAAAGTTTTATAATTAAATTATATATTATTTCTTTAGATATGTATAGTCTAAGGTTGATTTAGTTATATTTTAACTATATTTTATTATTAATATTACTAAGGTCTGCTTCGCTTATATTTAAGAAAAACTTTTTAATTAAAATTTTAGTTTTTACAGTGTTATCTTTAGTAAGGGGGTTACTAAAAAAATATTTAAAATTAAAAAAATAAAAATCTTTTTTACTATATTAGTATTTTTTTTACTTTATTTTAAAAGAGTTTATAACTTTTTATTATATGGTTTTATAAAATCTACTATAAATTCTTATATAAATTATTTCTAGTTATTTTTTTTTACTTTTTAAATTTTCTTTTAAAGCTGGTTTAATAGTACCTTATGGCTCTAATAGTTATAGTTTTTTTTATAGTTATAATATTAGTATCTTGCCTGTCTAACACCTGTAAGAAGCTAGGCTATTTTTAGTAACTATATTCTATATACTTATAAACTAGACCTTACGTAAAAGTAGTAGAGCTTAAGAGTATATATAATTTCTTTTTAAAAAACTTCTAGAAGTTTTAAGGCTGTAGTTTATTTAAAATTTTTAATATTTTAAAGAAGTTCTTTTATGTCTAGTTTTTCAAGCACATGGTATTTACTTTTTTTTAATAAGTAAATAGTAATATCTAACTAAATTTATATTAATATATAGTCTCTTATTAAAGTCTACTTATTTTTAGTTTTATAGAAGCTAATTCTTTCATATATTATATTTAATAGAAATGTGAGATTAATAATGCTTTCTTTTTATTTCCTTCTTCATATAAATTTATCTTATAATATAGTAAGTTAGAGGCTTTATATTTCTATTTTAAAAAGAAAATATTTTGTTTATACTTTATTTATAATATAGCTTTCCTCTTATATTAAATAGTATACATTAAAGTTTTCTATAAGTATAACTTCTCTTTTAGCTTTTTTAATAGTTTTATTAATTTCTAGCTAGGTTTTAATCTATTAGCTGTTTCTATATAAATTATAAATATTTATAATAATAGTCTTAAGTTCTTCTAAATAGAGCTAAAGTGTTATAATAAATAAATTATATTATTTATATTATAGCTAATTATAAAGCATACTTTTATTATAGGATTTTCTTTATATAATAAAGTATATTCACGCAGGTAGTATATTAATTTAGTATATTTATTATATACTAGTTCTTAAATTATAAGTATTTAATACTCTATTAGTATTATCTTATTAAAAAAGAGGCAGTATACACCTTAATTTACGTTTTTATAATTATATTAGATAATAATAAGTTTACTTATTAAAAGTAGATATTAACTCTTTTATGTTATTATTAGAATTATTATTTATTTCTACTTAAGCTAAGTATGCGTCTTCTGTATTTAATATAAACCTTAATTATAATATATTTTTATTAGTAACTTTTATATAAGAAGGTTTTTCTAAGCCTTTTTTTAATAATAGTTCTCTATATAAGTTACTTAATAGAATAATCTGTCTTTTTTTTTTATTATAATAGTAAAGTTTCTTTATATAGAGTTTAGTTATTTTATTTATATTCTTTTTACAGCGCGAATGTAAAGCATTTGTTTAAAAAAAACTTATTTTTTTTATTTATATTTTTTTAAAATAGCTCTAAAATGTTTTGCACTTTTTTTATTATTATGCTTTATAAACTTTACTATAGTTTACACAAAATATTCTTTTTTAGAGTATTTTATTATGTTATGTAAGCTTATATAATGCCTATACTATATTTTTTTTATATATACTTTAAGTATGGCCTTATTAGCTGCATTAAAAGTATTATTTAATAATTATACTATTATTAAATAGCCTTACTTTAAAGAGCTAAAAGTTAATAACTAATTTACTTTTTATAATTTTTCTATTAAATTACCTATATAGGCACCCTAATAATTAGTGTTTTATAAGTTTTTTTAGCTCTTTTTAGCTACCTACAGTGTTTTTACAGCATACTTTCTATACTTTAGAGTTATATAACTATTAGATTTAAGTAATAGCTATATCTAGTATTAGCTATTTAATAGCTTTATATATTATATATATTAGCTTAGAGTTATTTACGTTTCTTCTTTTATTAATTTTAGTCTTAAGTAGAATACCTAAAACCTTTAGTAAGTAATTCTTTTTTAGGATTTTAAATCTTAGTATATTAGGTCTATTTATGAGTTAATTCTTTATAGTCTATAATAATACATAAACGTTAACGTTACTACTTTTTAAGGTATTTACTATAAAAGCTTCTGGTATTACTTTTTTTACTATTTCTAAAATCTCTTTTAGGTCCTTTTCCTGGGATTCCTTAAAGCAAATTCAGATTATAACTTTTAGTAGTATAGTAGTGGCGTTTACCGTGTATAATATCTACGTAGTAATAGTTACTTAAGTTATATATCATATTTAGAGGATTCCTCTGTCCAGACGGTTTTCCTTATATATTTTATTTTTAAGTTCTTTAATTCTAGCTTTAATCTAGTTGAGCTGTATTTTGTTTTTATTATTATAAATAACTTAATAACTTACCTAAAGGTTCTAGACATATTATAATATTTTTTTTATATTAATAAGAATTTTACGTTATGGTTTTTTTTCCTTTTCTTTATTAAAATTATCCTTAATTTTTTAGAAAGTTTTAATTACTTTCTGTTAGTCCTAATTACGCTAGTGTTTATTTTTTTTTTAGTATTACCTACTTACTTATTAGCTACCTTCTAACGTGTTATAATTATAGTTTTTATAATTATAGTATTAAGATTACAATCCGCCGTCATTTCCCATACCTTATGAATAGAATATAAAAGTGTATTAAAAATAGTTAAGTATAGAAAATTTAATTCCGGTGTCTAATTTCTTTATTAAGTAGTTTTTAAGCTTATTTTACTACTATTAAAGCTTTTTACAAATAGTAATTATTTAGTTTTTCAAAAAACTTATATTTTTATTATATTAAATGTTTTAAAATATTTTGTTTTTATAAATAATTATAATAAATATAATTTTTAATTACTATAATTTAGTTATAATTACTTAATTAAATATAATACTTTATATTATTACAAGTAGTAATAACTTTAATAATCTTAATATTAAGTATTTAAAAATTAATTTTATTAATATTATAAATTCAATTGTTTTAAATTTTATACTTATTTACTACATTTTTTAGTAGTTTAAAATACTTTTAAAATACTTTTAAAAAATTGTTTTATTAGTTAGTAGTTATATATTTTAAATTATATAATTTATACCTTTAAATTATACTTAATATACTACTAAACCTAATTTTTGTTTACTAGCTTTTTTTAGATAATAGTATTATATTAGAAGTGTCTTTTACTATTTCCTTATAAAATAAAAAACTACAAAAAGTAAAATTAAAAATTTATTCTGTTAATAAGGCTTTTTTATTATAATTAAAATTATAGCTATTTACAAAAATATCTACTTAATATATATATCTATTTATATAATATTTAAAAGTATTATAGTTTATGTAATAAATATATAATATTTTATATATATTAGAAATTTAGCTCTTTTATAATGTGTTAATAGCTAAAAAAAAGGTTTTTCTTTCTCTTTTTTAAATAATATTAAGGTATTTTAGAGGTAGAGTATTAATATAAAAAGAGTATATTAAATATTTAGTAATAACTTAATATATGCTTATAGTTTGGTAATTTCATAATTTAGTAATTAACTACGTTATTAGTTTCTACACTATATTTATATATTAATTAGTAATAAGTTAGTAAATGTAGTATTAACTAAGAAAATTATTATATAATTACTTTTTTTCTAGTTATATACTTAAATCTGCTTGTGCTGAGATTAAAGCTAAAGTCTATTAATAAATATTTATATATAAAATAGCTTTACAAGAATTCACTTTTACCTATCTATATTTAATTTAGTAAAAATATGCTAGTAACTTTTTTATTAATAAAAAATATAATTACTTTTAAAATAGAAGTTAGTTTTAGTAAAATATAAAATAAAAAAGGCTTATAAAAGTTTCTAGACTTAGAAACTATAAAGTATTTTCTATAAATAAATAGATATAAAATTAATTATTATAATATATAAGAAAATATATATCTACTTTATAATCTTGCTATAGCTTAATAAATTTACTACTAAAAGTTTTAACATACTTTTAGAAATTTTTGTTTATAGTCTACTTTAACTATATAAGTATTTATATTTACTTTAAAAATATAACTGTTATACTATAAGTAGTAGCTTATTAACTTTATATAACTTTTACTAAGTTAAAGAAATAAAAATTAACATTGAATTTTAAATAAAAATAGTAAGGTATATAGAATATAGATTTAATTTTACATTAAGTAACTTCTCTTTTTTAGTTTTTAATTTTTAGTGTTTAAGGTTTAGTTTTTAGACTATAATTATAGATTCTAGTTTTAGTTTTTTTTAATACTATAGTAGGAAAACTAGTCTATAAAGCTATTTTATAATAATTTCTATAAATCTATATTTAGTTTTCTACTTTAAAGTGTCCTAAATATTAAATTTCATGAAATTAAGAGTAAAAATAATTATACAGTTTGTATACATAAACTCTAATAGTAGTTATTTATAGTAAATTTTGTAAAATAAATTCTAAACTTAGTTACTTTTATTACTACGTTATTTTAAAGTAAGTATAGTTTCTTAATTTCGTAATTTTAAATCTTAATTACTAAATTTAAGTATAAAGTTACGTAACTCTTAATAAACTATTTTATAATTAAACAGTTTTATAGAATATAAATTTGTTTATTTTAAAATTAAATTTATAAGCTTTTATACTATAGTTAGTTATTAGATTTAGGTTTTAAGTTTTAGGTTTTAGGTTCCGGAATTTAGGACTTAACTATAATTTCTAAATCTAAATTTACTTTTTTAGCCTTAGGCCGCGCTAATTATTTTTAAGTTATAAATAAATTTTATTTATTATAAACTATAAATTTATAATTTAAGAACTTTAGATTTTATTTCCTAATTTTAGTTTTAGCTTTAGTTAGTCTAAATTACTAAAACAGAAATACTAAGAAAAGAAACTAAATAATAACTTTTAAAAGTTAAAGCTAATATCTTTTACTTTAAGAAAATTTATATACGTAATTTAAATATAATAATTTATGTAAAACAAAGAAAACTTCTAGCTATTTAGTTTTTATACTAAACTATAAGTTTTAAGTTTTACGAAAATAAGTATAAGAATAATTATATATATAACTTCTAATAGTAGTTATTTATAGTAAATTTTATAAAATAAATTTTAAACTTAGTTACTTTTATTACTATGTTATTTTAAATTAAGTATAGTTTTTTAATTTATAAATTTTAAATCTTACTTACTAAATTTTAAGTATGTTTTTTAGTTATAAGTAGAGATTATATAATTAGCTAATTTTATATAAGTAGAAAAGCCTGTAGAGGCTTTTTAATAATATAAATAATTTAAACACACAGCCACTTCATAAGTAGAGTTATATAATTAATTAATTTTATATAAATAAAAATACCTATAAAAGTATTTTAATAATATAAGTAATTTAACTCTATAAGTAGTTAATATATATAACTAAATTAACTTTATAAGGAGCTTTAATAGGTGCTAGAATTACTTATATATATTAATTACTTATAAAGCTAAATTATTTATGTTATTAAAACACTCTTATAAGTATTTCTATTTATATAAAATTAGTTAATTATATAACCCTGCTTATAAAGTAGTTATGTATTTAAATTATTTAAATTATTAAAAAGCTTTTATAGGCTTCTCTACTTATATAAAATTAATTAATTATATAACTTTATAGATGTTACTAGAAGCCTAAAAAAAGAATATAAATAAATAAAGCTATATATTTCCTACTCTAAAAAATTATTATCGAAAGAGTATATTTACTTAAAATCTTTATCTAATAGTATATACTATTTTCTTAGTGTTAAGGCGTTAGTATTTAGTAGATTTTTTAAGCTAATAAAAAATACTAATATTATTCTAGCTAGCTTTTTAGTTTTGATATAGTTATAACTTTTTTTATAAGTAAGTAAACTATATAAGTAAGTAAACCACCTTAATTAAGAATTATAATACATTAACTATTAATAACTATAAGTTAATAAATTACGACTAAATCTATCTATAGTAAAAATAGACTATTACTAGCTATCTTAACTATTTAATAGAATTAAATCTAGACCATATAATATATAATAGTAACTTATAAAGTTAATAAAACTATACTTAAGTAATAAATTAATAGAACTATTATATAATGTAATTATAAGCCTAATTTAAAGAAACTCAAGAAGCTAGAAAAAAGAGCTATTATCTTATATATTTTAGACCTAAATTTATAAGAATTTGCGCCTAAGCTTATTTATATAAAAGAAATAGCTAAGTATCTACTAGCTAAGTAATATAACCTAATAATTAATATTAACTAGCTATATAACTTTATTAAAAGAAGTAAGAAAATTAAGATAAAATATAATAGAAAATATAATTATTAGCATACTCACTATAAGGATTCTATTATTATATAACTATAATTTAATTTTATACATAACTTTAAAGTAAAGTATAGTATTACTAATAAAGATATATATAACTTTAATAAAATAAGCTTCTAGATTAGTGTCTTATTAACTACTAAAATTATTATAAACTTTAAGTAATATAATTAGCCTAAAGCTTTATAACTAAATAATAGAAAATAAATTATAGTTATTTAAGGTATAAATAGTTAAGACTAGTTAATTCTACTATTTATTATCTTTACTAGAGTTTATTATTTATCCTACTAATATAAAAACCTACTACTAAACTAAGTAATCTTAATAAACAAGAATAGCTAAATAATAAATATAATAAATATTAATTAGCTAGAGCATTTTAACATGTACATAAAAAATAAAACTATAAATATTAATTATTTATTAATTCTAAATAGCTATAAGAGTTATAAATCTTTTAAATTTTAGCTATTCTATAAAAAGAAAAATATTTTTACACTTTATATACTAGTAAATGTATTATATTTATTATAGTCTTTAAATATAAATTACTTTACACCTCTTAAGTAAGCTTATAGATAGGAGGTTAATAAGCTAATTAGAAATTATATTTTTTATATTATTAAGCTTAATTTTCTACTACTTTTTAAAGCAGCCTATTTAACTTTAATTACTAAAAGTAATATATATAAAGGATTTTAAGATATAGGCCTTATTTTATTTAACCTAGATATTATTTTATTTAGACTAGATATTAAGCTATAAATACCTAAGCTACTTATAAAAGTAACTCTATAAAAACTCTAGATACCTAATAATATTACTAAATTAAATAGTTAGTTTATTTACTTATATAGACATATTAAGCAGTACTAAAATAGCTTATTTATATAAATTCTAAAATTACTAAACTAGCTTATAAAGAATGTATTAATAATATTATATACTAGTATTTTAATATGCTTACAGCTAGCTACCTTATAATAAACTAATAAAGTTATATTAAAGTATAAAAAGCGTAAAAAAAAGTATATATAAAAACTAAAGACTTTATGATAAATAGAAAGTGTAGTTATACTAACTTAAGCTAATATTAATATATAGATAAAAATAGAATTAGATTTTAATAAAAGATATAAAATTAATAGCTTATAATAGCTTAAGTGCTATAGACATTACAAGTAAGCTAAATATAATATAAAAAAGTATATATAAATTAAAACTAAAGCTAGCTATATATCTATTAATTCTAGTAATAATAGTTAATAGTTATAGGTTGCTATTAGCTATTAAAGTAGTAGAAATTAGTTAAAGTAGTTTATTTACTTATATAGTTTACTTACTTATAAAAAACGTTACTCTTATTATTTTTACTCTCTTTTTCTAATTTTTTTTTTTATATTATACTTCTTTTTTTATTTTTTATGCTCTTTTTAAAATAAGTAAGCTTACTATAATTTATATATATAATATTATTTAAATAACTTATTAGTAGCTTTTTATGTATTTCTAAGATACTAATATAGTTATAATTACAAATAATTTAGTTTAAGCTAATAGATAGAAAACTAAACAGCTTTTATAACTCTTTTAATTTAATATATAAAAATATAGACATTTCTAGCTTTTTATAAGTACTAAATTAAGTAAAAAATAAATATAATATAAACTACTTAAGTTATTATATACTTTTAATACGTTTATAGAAATTTAGTATTTACTAGTTATTTTTATTTCCTTTTTATAAACTCTTTCTATATCTTAATTTCTTTATTTAAAGAATAAAAATAAGAATTTCTTTTATAATCTTTTAAGACTTAATTTAGTAGTTAGCTTTAATAATTTTGATATTAACTAAATCATACTTCTATTAAATACTGTTATTAATAATAAGGCTAATAAAATTATTTAAAATAAGATTTATAATGTTATTATTAAATATGCTTTTTTACTTTATTTTTTATTATTTTTTTAGTAAAAACTATAGCTGTATAATATAAGTAGCTTCATAAACTTAACTAAATACTATAAGTATATAAATAATATACTAAAAGAGGAACTAGAGCCTATATATACTAAAGTTTCTAGTTTTTTTAAAACTTTCTTTAGTAAAATTATAGGCCTTAAGCTAGTAGCATAAGCTATATTTTAAAAATATTTAAAAAAAATTATTTTATTAAAAGAAGAGTAGCTAGTAAAGCTAATTTAAAAAAAAGAAATATTTTAAGCTAGTTTATAGAGCTTATAGACTAGTTTTTAGATTTTATAAAAAAACATTAACTTATTTCTAAAATTTAATAATAATTACTAGTATAGCTTTACTAGCCTTTATAAAGCTCTGTAACTAATTATAAGTTAAATATTAGTTTTATAAATAACCTAAGTACTAGCGTGAACTTAAAATGCTACTAAAAGTAGAATTTTATACTAAGAAAACTAAAAAGCAATTTATTAGCTAATATAGCCTTTAAAGTATAGCTTAACTTAAAATAATATATATAAAAAATACTTACTACTAGAAATAGTTACTATTTTATTTTTATTTTTACTTTATATAGATTATTTATGTAGTTGTAAGAATTTAACTAACTAGAGCATATTACCTCTATATAATTTAATATTAATAAAAAAAGGCTTTAATTTATATCTGTAGTACTTAAATTTCTATAAATAACTAAAAAGTAGTTTAAATTTAATTCTACTATTATTACTACTAGTAGGAGTTAGTATATTAAAATTAAATAAAATAACTAAAATAAGTATCCTATTATTAATAAGGTAATAAAGTAAGTACTTTATATTACTAGCTAAGTAATAACTTATTAAAAAGCTTATTATAAGAAAAATAATTTATAAATACCTCTTATTATTAAAGACTTATGTTATGAGTTGCCTTAACTTAACGGTACGTTTTACGTTAGCAACTCTACTCTAACTAATTACTTAATAAGTTCTTAGCTCTTTCCGTATCTAGATTAGATAGCTTTAGGTTTAACAGAATAGAGTTTAGTCTTTATCACAAGGTAGGAAGAGGGTATATAATAGATTTAATAAGATAGTGTTAAACTATTTCACTCAAGTTCAAGTCTCAACTTAGAGATAAGATCTCGATTTTAGAGTAACTACGAAGAATCCAAAATATCTCGGAGCCAGTCTATGCCTCATATTTATAGGAAATTCCTCGTGCGTATATTGTATACCTGTCGGCAGTATATTAGATACTGCTAGAGGGTGCTAGAGGTTACTAGAGCTTGAGTGAGCCTGCTCGACCTCTATCTCCCTCACCCGCTCTCTGCCTGCCAAGCCTTTACTCATCACATGCGCGACTACTCCCAATCCTTAGGCATAGTTCCATATTTCTGTTCTTACTTCTTAGCTCGTACTTTAGCTTGCGCTAGAGCGTCCCGTGCACGCTTGCAATTCTTTCTTTTCAGCTTAAACATACGTTTCCATTCTAGAGCCTCATTGGCCATTACAGCCAGCTCTCTCAGCTCTTTAGGTGCAGTTGCCTTGCTATTACCGTCCGTAACATTATCCCCCTCTTCCAAGTCTTCGTCCCGGAAGATAGTTTCTTCCTTCTATATATAGTATAAAGGCAACAGGTCCTCCGCCCTGTGCTCTAAACTATAAGATCCTTAACTTCCTTTCTGTCCTGCCTAGCTTCCTGACGATGACACGTCCTGAGTCATCTCTAATACGTGCGCGCTGTTTAGCTTCTCGGATCCGTAACAAACCCCGTCACATGCTGATACCCTGCTCGAACTGTTCCCGCTGAGGCGATGATTGCCTCATGAATCTGAGTTCCGGTCGTTGTTCAGCCTGTGCTAGTCGCAACGTGAAATGCGACCTGGTTATTTCGCAACCTAAGTGGGATCGTATTGATCGCGATAAGGAAAAACTTCGTTGTCAGCTCAATTCCCTTGAGGATCAGCGCTCTGAGCTCCATGCTCGCGAGTTACGACTTTGTCGTGAGTTAGTGAAAGTAGATTCCAAAGAGAAAGAGATGTTTGATCGGGAGATGGCCTCCATTCGTGAAGTCTAGTCTCTTGAGGAGGAAGAGGCTTGTTCTCGCAATTGAGAAGTTCGCACACCGCAACCCGCAGTGTCTGGTGCCGCTTCGCCTTCCTTCTCCGGTTTCGAGTGGAACGTCCTGCACTCCCCTTATGCTTTGGACCTAGCCCTAGAGCAAGCCTTTCCCGCTCCCTCTAGTGATACTGGTCAATCAGCTCCGAACTGTTCTTTAAGTTCCTGATTAGTTCCCAAGTGTCGTCTTCAGGTCTGTATTCTTTCTATTTAACTAAATACTTCCACTGACGCCCAAACCGTTGGTAGTCCAAGATCTATTAAACTTCGTACTCGGTAATATCTTCTTTAAGTTTAAGTTTTGTCTGTAATTTGGCATCCCGTGGTGCTGGTTCTAATTTGGAGACATGGAAAACTAGGTGAATTCTTGTGTCCTTAGGTAGCTATAGTTCATAATTCACAGGCCCTGTTTATTATTTAACCTTGAATGGTCCCAATTTTACATGATCCAGTTTTCGTGATAGTTGTTTTGTTTCTAAATTTTTCTTTTTTAAGAAAACCTTATCTCTCTCCTCAAAGATTGGTCCCTTAACCTTAGATTTATCCTTAATTTACTTGCTAAGATTGCCTTTGTGGGTGATTTTCTGTACAATTTTTTTATAAAGTTATTATAAATCTTTAACTCTTCTTCTTATAGATTCTGATACTTTATTTAGTTTCTGTAGTTCTTAATAAGCCGTAGGCTTATACCTATAGTTCGTATAGAATAGTAATTTCCCTATAGTTAATGACTTTACAGAGTTATATATAAACTCAGCTATTAATAGTAACTTAATCTAGTTATCTTATAGTTCGTTAACATACATTTGTAAGTATTATTTTAATGTTTAATTTATTCGTTTTATCTGTCTGTTTATCTATAGGTGAAATGCTATTAAGAGGTAATATTTAGCCCCTAGTTATCCTATAAACGTTCCCTAGAATATTGATGTGAATAATTTATTTTGTTTATAATAAATTCTCATAGTATATTATGTTATGTGATTAGTATTTTAATTAGTAATAACACTAGTTTATCTGCTTTTATTTTCGTATAAGTTGGTTTAAAGTAAGCGTACTTTATTAGTCTATTAATAATAATCAGTATCATGTCATACCATTAACCTGTTAAGATAGTAATTATTAGTATTTCTATAATAAAGTCTATTATAACTAATTTCTATAGTCTGTTTAGTAAAGGTATTAGTTATATAAGTCCGTACTCTTTATATCTTAATACTTTATTCTTTTTACATTTAATACATCCTAAAAGAATATTTCTAACCTTTTTTTAAATTCCTAGAATTTAGAAGTGCCTGTTAATCCGTTCTATAGTCTTCTTAACTCCTTAATATCTATATATTTTAGCTAAATATTAATTTCTAATTAGCTTTATTTATAATTTATTTGGTACATAAATTATTCCTTAGTCCAGATTCTAAAGTAGTTATCTATTATTAAAATTCCTTATTTGTTTTTTCTAGGTGTTTTTAATAATGACTATTAATTTAATATCTATTTATAAGCTTCCTAGAGATCTATCTTATCTTTATTTAAGTATTATATTATAGATTTCTAGTATATTCTTTATATGGTCTGCTTATTAACTGAGTGTATCAGCCACAGTATTTTCTTTCCCTAATTTATAAAGTATCTGAAAATTGAAAGTTAATAGTATTTTCTATTATCTGACTTGTTATTAATTTAACTTCTTTATTATTATAAATACTATTAGATTCTTATAATCTGAATATATAATAATCTATTACTTAGCTCCTTCTAAGTAATATTTCTATTTCTTAAATACTTAAACTATTACTAATAATTTCTTATTATAAATATTATAGTTTAACTTAGCAGTTGTAAGTTTGTAAGATAAGAAATCTACTAAGTATTTCTATTTATTATTCTATATTTATAAGAGGATAGCTTTTATAGTTCTATCTAATATATCTATATATATCTCTATTTAAAGTCCTAAATTAAATATTTTTAATATTAGTAGTTCCTTAAATTTCTTTTTTAACTTCTTAAAGGCTTCGTTTTCTTTTTTTGTTTACTTAAATTATTGATTTTTTTTAAGCAATTCTGTTAAGGGTGCCGTAACTTTTAAATAATCCTTAATAAATTACCTACAGAATCCCGTGAATCTAAGGAAAAAATAAACTTCTTTTATGTTTATTAGTATTAGCTATAATAGAATATTCTTAGCTTTATCTAAGTCAACTGCTATTCTATCTTTAAATATAATATATTCTAGAAACTTAATTTTCTTTCTATAGAACACATATTTTCCTGTCTAAATATATAAGTTATATTCCTTAAGCTTTTATAGTATCTTTTTAGTATACTTAATATATTCTTCTAGTGTCCTATTTATATATACTAAGATATTATTAAAATATACTAGTATAAAGATATCTAGATATTCCCTTAGAATATGATTAATAATAGCTTGGAATGTTACTAGTGCGTTAGTAAGTTCTATAGGTATAACTATATATTTATATAATCTATAGCTTATTTTAAAAGCTATTAGCTATTCATATCTGTTTATTATTTATATTTAATAGTATTTATTTTTAATATTAAATAGACTAAACCATTTAGCCCCTCTGAGTTTATATATGAGTTCTAATATTAAGAGTATTAGATAGTAATTCTTAACTATTACTTTATTTAATTATTAATAGTCTATACAGAGTTGTAGTTTTCTATTTTTCTTTAGTATAAATAGTACTAGTAATATAACTTTATTTTTACTTTCCTATAAATATTTTTTTTTAATATTAGTGTTTAAATATTATCATAACTCTTTTTATTATTTAATGGATATTTAATATAATAGTGCTGGTTTTAGTTTCTCTTCTTTTTTAAATATAATCTTATAGTTCTAATCCTTATGTTCTGGTATCTAGTTCTCTTATTCTTTTATAAACTATCTTCTAAATTCCTCCTAGTATTCGTTTGATATAATAAACGTAGTATTATAAAAAGTTACTTTCTTTATCTATATTATAGCTTTTATTTATCTATAGTAGTCCTTCCTAAATTCTATAGACTTTATTTTCTAATTAATTAGTAGATTCTATTATACTAGCTAGTTTTATCCTAATATAAAATTCTTACTACCTAGATCTATAATCTTGATATAGCGGTTATTTATGTAATCTGCTACCTTAATAGTTATATTCTTTATTTTAAAATTAATTAGATCTTTTCTAAATGTTGCTAGACTATTATTTATATATACTACTCTTATAAGTTCCTTAAAAACTCTAGTTAAGGTGTAGTATCTTTATATTTATTAATTAAATATTAATATCTTACTAGCTCTGCTGTCTATAAGTGCTTGAGTCTAAAAGCTATTAATATATATATCTATATATAGCTTATTTTCATGTTTTCGTTTAAGTCCTATGTAGTTAAGTAATAACTTTTTTATATTAACTTTAAATTAGTTCTCTAGTGGCATGGTTATTGCTTACTGGCCTTCTAGTTTTTTTTCTATAGTACAATTCTAACCATTAACTACTTCTTTAGTGTTTTTTCTTTAGGTTTATAGATAAGGTATTATTAGAGTTAGTATTCTTTCTTTAGTAATAATTCGTATTCCCTTTAGGCTTCTTCTTTATAATTTTAGTACTTTTATTTTAAGAAACATTCTTTTATTATTAATTTAGCATGTAACTTTGTGGCTAATTATCTATTTTAGTGGTATTTAATTTAGTAATATTAGTATCCTAGTTAGCACTTATTCTAGTCTAACTGTTTATATTTTTTTGTTTTTGGGTTTTAAAGCTTTTCTTTAGAATCTATATAGATTAGCTCTTATTCTGTGTTAAGTTCCTATTTTTATACTATTTATTTTAATACTTATTTTATTTATAGTTTTTTAACTCTTATAGTGTGAGCTGCCTATCTATAGTTTTATCTAGTATATATATATTTTTTTTATATATCTAGCACTTCTTTTACATGGTTCTCTCAGCGGTTTTGTTATCTTATATTTATAAAATAAGTAGAGTAAGTTTCTCTTTTAGTTTCTTATTCTAGTCCTATCCTAACTCTAAATATCTAACAGGGTGATAATAAGTGGCATAACTCATAACTAGTATTAGTATTTATTTATGGATTTTATTTATCTATATAGCTAGTTTCTATCTATTAAGTTTTTTATACTATTTATTACTAGCTACTTATAGTACTTATTAGCACTTATATATCCCATCTTCTAAAATAATTTTCTAGTATTTAGTGACATAATATTCCCCTATATAGTATTTTAATTTATAGATTTAGTAATATCTCTAGCTTACTTACTGTTAGATTATTATAGATATTAGCTTCTTGCCTTTTATTATCTCTAGATTCTGTTATTATCTGAATTTCTAATCTCCTACCTTAAAGGGTTTTCTTTTCTGTTAAATTATCTTATAAAATTAGTTAGCTTTTTCTATAGAGCCTGCTTAATATTATCTAATAGCTATTTTTTATATAATAGTAATTATATTATTAGCCTGTTCTACTAGATAATTCTTAACCTATTAATAGGGTATTTTATATTCTTATTTAAGATATATATAGCTTTTATAAATCTAGTATTATTTCTTCTAAATTTGTTGTGTGATTATCTTCTTAGTTATTTAGTCTTTAGCTAATTCTACTTAGACTATAGTAATCTTAACTAGTACTTTAGTCTAAATATAAGCCTATTTAACATCCACTTTCTATTATTTATAGTCTTTAATAAAGTGTCTCTTTTTTTTATAACTAAGACATGCTCTTCGTGCATATTAATTTATTTATTTCTTAGTATATTTATTTTATTTTCTTTTATTAACTCAAGTATTCTTAACTAATATATAATCTATTTCTATTACGTTATAGGTTCGCGTATCTTTTTTATTTCTTTATAGTATATAGATTACTAGCTTAGCGTTATTCTTCTTTTCTTATTCCCTCTAATACTAATAATTATTAATAGTTACTACTTATTTAATAATTTCTAGAAGTATACTAGGTCACTTTCCTTATGAAATTTTATTCTTAATTCTATTCTTTAATCCCGTGTAGTACATCATAACTAATAGTTAGTTTACTTAATTAAGTTATAATTAAATTTACTTAAATTCTGCTGTGTAGTTAGCTGCTAATATCCATTACTTAAGTTATTAAAGCTTCTAGATTACTTTTATTTCTTTATTAATTTCGCTAAAAATTATAATTAACTCCTTTTCAAACGCCTTATAGTTTTTAAAGGTTTTTTTAATATTGTTATTATAGTTTATAAGTTCTGCTAAGCCTAGATTGAAATCTCCTTTAGCTAAGTAATTCTTTATAAGTAGTTTAAACTATTTTATAGTCCTTCCTATTATATTCATACCAGCTACCAGAATCCGATCTTAGTTAGTTATAAATAAAGATTAGTTAAATTAATAGTATAGGTCTATTACAGCCATAAAAGTTTTAAGTTTATCTTAATTTCTATTAAATTTAGAGGGTAGTTAGATCTTTGCGGTTTCTCTTCTCTTATTTCTTATTACTTTAACTTATTATTATATACTAATTATAGCATCACGTAATTTTATGATAGCTATTTCTTATTCTTAAATAATTTACTATGTACTCTTACTTTCTCTTAATATATTTCTAGTAGTTAATAAAGGTCTTGCTATGACTTCTTCTTCGCTGCTACTTTCTTCTAATAAGTAAAGTTCTTATTCATCCTTATAATAAGTTATTATAAACTATAATTAGAAATTTGTTATTAGAATTAATCTAACGTTCTCTCCTATACTTTAAAAGGGTAGTTATAATATTATAAGTTGCCTTAATTTAATAATACGTTTTATATTAGTAACTCTGTCTTAACTAATTACTTAATAAGTTCTTAGCTCTTTCTATATCTGGATTAGATAGTTTTAGGTTTAATAAAATAGAGTTTAGTCTTTATCACAAGGTAGAAAGAGGGTGTATAATAGATTTAATAAAATAGTATTAAACTATTTCACTTAAGTTCAAGTCTTAACTTAAAGATAAGATCTTGATTTTAGAGTAACTATAAAGAATCCAAAATATCTTAAAGCCAGTTTATGTCTTATATTTATAGAAAATTCCTTATGCGTATATTATATACCTGTTAGTAGTATATTAAATACTACTAAAAAGTGCTAGAGATTACTAGAGCTTAAGTAAGCCTGCTTAATTTTTATCTCTTTTATTTACTTTCTATCTACTAAGCCTTTACTTATCACGTGTATAACTACTTCTAATCCTTAGGTATAATTCTATATTTCTATTCTTACTTTTTAGCTTATACTTTAGCTTACGCTAGAGCGTCCCGTATATACTTATAATTCTTTCTTTCTAGCTTAAATATATGTTTCTATTTTAGAGCCTTATTAGCTATTATAGTTAACTCCTTTAGCTCTTTAGATACAGTTATCTTACTATTACCATCCGTAACAACTTATAGTAATTTTTAAAATGTAAAGAAAAAAATAAACTACTATATAAAGTAACTAATAAAGGCGTAGTTAATATTATAAAATACTATTACTATAAAATAGTTTATATAAGTAGCTAAAATAATAATATTCACGCGAATATTTAAAAAAAGTCTAAATATAATAAAAGTAATAAATTATAAGCTAAAAAGCTTAGTACTACTTCTAAGTATAATTAAATATTATATTTTATAAAAAAGCTAAAGTAGTAATACTACTAGATAAAAGTAATTCTTAAGCTATATAAATATACTATTATTATTTTATAAGTAAGCCTATTTAAGCTTTCTAATAAAAAATAATAAAAAATAGTAAATTAAGTATATTATTACGTTATTATCTAAGACTATAAAAAGACTATTTATAAAATAAACTTTAGAGTTAGCTTTTTTACTATACTAAAAGTTTATATTAATAAATATAAATTATTATATATATAGGCTAGTATACTTTAATGTAATATCTTACTAAGTAATTTTATAGTTAATAAAAAAGTTAATAACTTCTTTTAGTATTTATTCTTAATTAATTTTAATTTTACTATTAAGAAGTAACGTGAGAACTCTTTAAAAGAATAAAAAAAAACTAGTATATAAGTATTTATAGTAATTAAAGTACTTTTAAATAACAAAACGTATTTATTTATACATAATTTAAAGTTATTCTTTTAAATACTATTCTAAATATATATTTACTATAATAGGCCTAGTAAAAATATTAGAATAACTAAGTATAAGTATTAAAACTATAAGAGTAATAAAAAGTTAACAGGTTCTAAAAAGAGTATTATAAATAATAAAAGAAATTTTCTTAAAATTATAGAAATAAACTTTATACCATATTATTAACCATTTATTCTTTATATTAATAGGTTACAGAAAAAAGTGTTTTCTAATAATAAGAGATAAAAAAATCTAAATCTAAAGCTATATTTTAATATAAAAAAGATACTTTAAACAGCACAAGATAACTTAAAGAAATTAAAAAAATAAAAAAAATATATTATTTAGTATACTTTAAAACTATAGTATATAAATTTATAAATATAACTAGTTACTACTAGTTTAGTATTATAATCTTGTTTATACTATTATATATATTTTACTAGTATTATAATTTTTTTTTATTTTATAAATTAATTATGCTTAAAAAACAAATCGAGTTTACTTTAAAAATTAAGAAAAAAATAATAAATTTAATTTAGCTATTTATTTTAGTTTTATTATTCTTAGTATAAGGCTTAAAGCTGTGTAGTATTATAAAACTAATTTTAAAACTATATTCTATTAGCTTAGTACTATTAAATTTTATAATTTAAGTTTATATATTAGATTACCTTTAGGTGCAGGTAATATAGTTTAGTATATTTATTACTAAAATTTATTTAATATATTATTATTATTATTTTTATTTACTACCTGATATTAGTCTCCCTAATGGGTCTATATAGGCTAATTTCTTTCTAGTTAGGTAAATAAAAAACCTTTAAAAGAAATATAAGAGATAATACTTTAAATAATATTTATACTATATTAATAGAAAGAAAAATACTGTTTAGTTATACTATGCTAGGCTTAGTCTTTTTATATAAAATAAAATATTTAGAATATCTATCTTACCCTATCTGCTTTTTAAACTATTATAGCTATATTTATATATTACTATATATATTACTATATAAGATTATGTATCTATTCCTAGCTCTTTTTTCTAAGTTTTTATTTTATATATAATTGCCTTAATATCTGCTTATATTCCGCTTAGGAGTGTATAGCTACTAAAGAAATCTTTTTATCTATTTCTTTATTAATAGTAATAAGATATTATTTAGTATTACTTAAGCTTTAAGGCCTAAACCTAAGTTCATTAGCCTATATTCTAAAGGCGTAGGAGAATATTCTGATAATAAGAATATCTAAAGCCTCTATAATCAGATACCTAGACTACTAAATAATGTTAGAATAAGAGGTTTTTTTTATTTATAGTCTTAAGATATAAGTTACATGCGTATCGTGTATATTTATTATATAGTATAAATATAATAAGCTAGTTTATTACAGCTAAGCCGGTTCTTACATAGCAGTTTATTATAGCCAAACTAGTTTATTATAGTTAATTATCTTTATATAGAAAAAAAAGAGAATACTAAAGAAATATTTTCTATTAATTTAAATAGCTAAATATATACGTTAAGATATAGTAGTTGTATTTTTAAACTTTTACTAAAGCTTACCCTTCTAGTAAAAAAAATTTTTATACTATTATTATATTATTATATTAATATTATGTAGTTATACACATATCTTTATATTTACTCTAGTAGTTTATTAATATAATCCTAATAAAATATTAATAGTAGCTGCTAGGTTCTTGGGCTCTACTATGTAAAAATACAGAAACCACTTTTTATAAAGCTCTTAACTTATTATTACTTATATATTCTACTAGTAACTAAGCTTATTTTTTTTAATATATATAGTTAACTAAAGTGCCTGTTAGCTACGCCTTTAATATATATAATTAAATTATATTATTAATTACTAGTTAATACACATTATTGCATATACAAAGGCAGAGGAAAACAATAAATTATAAAAAAAATAAGCTAATTATTATGCTTAGTTATAGTATAAAATTACCTTACTTTAGTTTATATTTAATTAAGTAATAAGTCTAATATTAGATTTATGTAATTACTTTATAGAATTTTATAGCTTAGTATAATTTTAAGTTTGTATAAACCTCTTTAGTATTATACTAATATTATAGAATTCTTAAGTTTAAAATAAGTTAGTATTCTATTCTTTATTATAGCTAACAGCTTTTAGTAATAAAAGTCTTAATTTTAATTTTAGTTTATAAAATTATATATATTTCGTGACTTGTTTTGCTTAATTAGTAATAACACTAATAAAAAGATTACACTTATAAAATATTTATAATATAACAAAAAAAAAGAGTATTAAGTTTATTAAGTTAAATAATAAAGATATAAAATAGTAAGCGTGTTTTAAAGTAGCTAATACTAGTATAGAATTAAGAAAACTATATTTTTTTTTTTTTACTAAAGTAAGCATGTACTAAGGTATAGAGAGAGTTTAATATTATAAGTAAAACTCTACTTTCTTAAAATAGTACTTAAATATTACTATATTAAGAAAACTATAGAAAGATTATATAACTTATAATATAACAGTACTAACTTAATTAAATTTATAGAAGTGAAGTCAAGATTAGACGGAATAATTATAAAAAGTAATTTATTATTAAAAAGTTATTTTTAAGCTAGCTTTTTTATTACACTTTATTAAAAAAAATTATAATAATGTATAAGCTAGTATGCTTTAATAAAACACCCTATTAAAAATATTTATAGTAAATAGAAAAAACTTAGAAAATTAACTACTTATAATTAATTAAAAATTACTAGAAAAAATAATACTTTTAAAAGAAATATATATTAAACTTATTATTTTTAAGATTTCTCTAGTAGAAATTATAGCATTAGTCTAATCCTTAGCTACGTAATTAGAAAAATTTTATAAATAATATTAATAGTTTTATAATTTATTATTATTATTAAGTACTTAAGAGTTCATTTTCTTAAATTTTCTTCTTTTTTTTCTAATTCTCTTTATTTATATATCTATACTAGTAATAGCATGGCAGAGTAATTACTTATTTACTAATAAAAAAATAATAATTTTAGTTTAACTAAACTCTAACTTTAGTATTTTTACTATAAATTTTTATACTAGCTAGAGTAATTTTTTTTAATTATTAATACTAATACTTATTTTTAAATAGAGATTATAAACGAAAATAAATAGCTAACTAATTATATTCTTTTTTATTAAGTGGAACTTAATCTTTATATTTACATAACTAAAACATATAAGTATTAAGTTTAGATACTTAATATAATTAGTTATTATAATTAACACTTTGCCTTTAAATAACGCTAAATTATTAAAAATATTAAGAAAGGTTAATAAAGATACTTTTCTATTAATAGATATTTATAAAGAGCTATTTTAGCTAAGACTTTAGCTTATATTTATATTACTATCTTATATTTAATACACGCTAGTTATATTAATATTTTTAAGTAAAATAATATAGTACTATAAAAGCTTAGTAAAATAAGTTTTTAAATTATAATTACTAAAGCTAAATATAGTAAAAACGTAAATATTTAAATTAAACTATTTTATAATAAAAAAGCTAAGACTAGATTTCCTAGCTTTAAATAGTTTATAAAATAAGTATTTTTATTAATAAAAAAAGCCACGCATAAAGTATTATGTTTTAGTTTTAGAATCTAGAAACTTTATTAAATTACTTAGTAACATCTTTTTTAGCTTTTTATTAATAATTATAGTTAATATTTTTTTTTTTAACTTAAAGAATTTCTATCTATTTTCTTTATACTTAAAGATATAAGTTTTATTTTTAACTAGTTTTAAATAGTACTAGTAGTACTTATCTAAAAGCTTTTTTAAAATATTTAGATTTTATTTAAAGTATAATATATAGACTTTCTTTTTAGTAAAGTCAAGCTCTTCTTAATTTCATTTATATTTAAATATAAATAAATAGTATTTATGTTAGAAGTAAGGATAACTATTATAAGAAAATTAATATAGTAACTTTTTATTAGTATATAATTCAAGTTCATTTAAACGCGTAAATGATTTAAGATTAATTATAAAAAAAAAAAGTATATTCTAATCACGTAAATAACTAAGAGTATACTTAGAAAATAAATATATTATAAACTTTATTACTATAAAGTACCTTAATTTTTAAAGCTATAAATCTATTAAAGTTAATAATATAGAGCCTCTAAAAATAGATTTACTAACTAAAGTTGGTTTTTAGTAATTTTTCTATATATTCTAAAGCATATTTTCTAAATAATAGAAGCAAACTATAAATATATAGTAGCTAACTATAAATACTTAAAATACTAGTAAAAAGAAGCTAAATAGAGGAAGATATATATATAAAGCTAAGAAAAAAAAAGTTAAAAAAGAAAATCTGCTTAAATAAAAGTGCTTAAATATAAAAAGAACTAAAATTACTAAGTAAACTTATATTAGAAAGTACTTAAGTTAAGTAAAAAATAACAAAATAAAATAAGTTAATAGAAAAAGTATAGAAGTAAATTATTATACTTAACTAAAAATTAAATAATAGTTCTTGTAATAGATTTAGGCTAATAATAGTAATTAAGTATAAATAAAGTAGATTTAATAAAAAGTTAATTATATATACTATAGAGACTTAATAGCTAATCTCTATTAAGTTACTAAAATTATATAGTTATGTATAAAGTTAAAGCTAAGATAACTATTTTAGTTAATTATTTTAAGCTCTAGCTTATTATATTATTTCTTTTCTTATAGACTAGATAGGGGCTCTCTGGTGAACTATTTACCTAAAGGCCTTTATAAGCTTATCTTAAGTTCTATTTACTATAGCTACTTTTAAAGCTTTTATTAGTAGTATACTAATAAGAGTTTATATTTACCTCTTTATAAAAACATTATATACTTCTTTTAATAGTCTAATATTATTATATCTTTTAGCTAGCTTACTAGCTCTATAGTTATTAATATATAGTTTTTCTACTTTACTTTATACTATAGCTAGTGGTCTTGCTTTTATTTTATTTATATCTTAATAATAATATCCTACACTACGTGCTCTTTATGGTTATTTATTTAAATTAGTAATAGCTAAAAGTTATTTATAAGCTAGCTTAGTAATAAGTTATTACTTACTAGCTATAGTCTATTTATATAAAATGTTAAGTTTAGTTTTAGGAATGTATTTAGCTTTATAGCATGCAAGCTAATTATATTTTCTATAGTATATTTAGTATTCTTTTAGTCTAGCTTTTTATTTTTTTATTTAGTAGAGAGTTAGTTACTAAGCTTTAGCTATACCTTATTTTTAATATATAATTATAAAGCTTTATTTTAATATTAGTTTACTTATTTTTTTTATTTTTATTATGCCTTAGTTATAGTTACTTGTGCTAAGTTAATATACTTTTTTAACTTTTCTATAATTTCTTTAGCGCTAGCTTTTAGGTTTTAAGCTGTTATATTATATTTAGTTCTAATATCTACTTACAGTAGTTCTATATTATATTCATGCTAATAAAAACATAAGCTTATTTCTATTAAAATAATGTCTTTTCTCTTTACTATAATTTTAGCTATTAAGTAGAGCTTTACTTAGTTTACTTAATTCTATATAACAAACACTTAAAAATAAGCCTTAACTATACTATTTATTCTTTTTATAGAACTATCTATTTATAGATAGAACGCTGTTAATAATTGTTTTTTAATTCTTAGAATTTTATAAAGTTTAGTTTAGAACTTGCTGATAAATTAGCTGCTGTAATCAAATACTATAGTATTAGAAATTTAATAGTAAGTAATAACCTTATAAATAAAAGCCTATATTATTATCTTAATATCTATATTTAAAAGAGAGTAGAGAGTTATATTCTTATTTAGTCTATTAGTAATTACTAGTAAGACTATACAGCTATCGCTTTCTAGTAATTTAGTTATAAAATCTATTAAGATCTCTTTTTAAATATAATTAGGAATAAGTAATAGGCGTAATAGCTCTTACTAATAATCTCTTTATAACTTTATATAGCTATAAACATTATAGTTTTAAATATAATACTATATATGGTTTAATATCTCTAGCTAAAAGTAATTTCTTATTAATATTAAATAGGTGCTCTACTATCCTAGGTGTCCTATTACTTATAATAAATAAATTTAGTAAATAATTAATATCTTTAAGAGCTCTAAGTCAGGCACTTACTTTCTATTCTAATAATAAAAGGTTTTATTTTTATTAATTATGTACTTAGCTAGTAAAACTTTTAGTTTAAGCTCTAAAAGAAATCTTTGTTTTTAATTATAGAAAGTCTATACTACTCTTACGTATACTTTATTATCTAGTATTATATTATACTATCTTTATTTAAGCTTATTATAAAACTCTTAAGCATAAGATTTCTAGACTTTAGTTATATTATCTCTTATAATTATTAAAAGATCTATTTAAGCAGAGAAAGCCTATACTGTTTACTTATTATTATTTAATTTAAGTTCTTCTTTCTAACATGTAACTACTATCTTTAGTAGCTAAATTATATAATTTTTTAGTCTTTTATTATCTTCTTTACTTAGATGATTTTATTTGTATTTTAATAGTATATTAGCTTATACGTTTTCTTTCTTTAGCTTATATTAAATTTTTATATTATATTAGCTAAGGAATAACTACTAGTGTGTATATCTTTTACTTAATTTTTAAAGCCTTATAAAGTACTTAAAGTTTTTGTAATTAGTAATAACCTAGAATTTTTTAATAGACCGTAATTCAGCATCTCATGTCTTTAAATAATAAATAATTATAAGGAGTTCTTTATTATATATTTTGTAATTATACTTTATAGATATATTTTTCTTTAAAAAGTATATAGATAAACGTAGTACGTTATTATCACCATATTATAAAAGAATTTCTTTAGTTATATAACCTAAAAAGTTAGCTTTTAAAATAGTTTTATAATTAGAATTAAATCAGGCTAATATTAATTCTAATATAAAGATTTTTTTTAGCTTATTAAATGCTATTTACTTTTTATTAGTCTATTAGAATAGTATATTACTTATAAGTCTTATAAGTAGAACAGTAATTTCTAAAAAAGACTTAATAAACTAATAATAGAAATTAGTAAATTTAAGAAAGCTTCTGACTTTTTTTATAGTTATTAGAGGCTATTACTTAATAATTACTTTTATTTTAGCAGGATCCATTTAAATTTCTTATTTTATTTAAATAATAAACCTTAGATATTTTATGCTCTTAGTTTCGAATTTGCATTTCCTAATATCTAGATATAAATCTATAGTGTTAAGTTTCTTTAGTACTAAGTTAATTTACTTATAATACTCTTCTAGTAAGCCTAAAAAGTAAATAAGTACGTTATTAAGAAAGGCTAAATAAAACTTATTAAAATACTTTTATAAGGTTTAGTTTATATACTACTAAAATATACTAAAGGCTTTTACTAGTCTAAAAGATATAACTAGCTATTTAAAGAGTTTAAATCTTATATGAAAAGCCGTTAGCTATTTATCTCCTTTTATAATATAAATCTTATAAAAGTCTGCTAAAATGTTGAGCTTAATATACTATCTTATTTTACTAATCTAACTAAGCATTTTATAGATTAGGGGAAGAGAATATTTATTTTTCTTAAAAATCTTATTAAGTATATAATAGTTAACATAAAAGTAAAGATCTCTATTAGACTTATATATAAATAGTACTAGAACTATAGCTAGAGAGTTACTTATATAAATAAAACCTTTCTCTAATAATAATATTAACTTTTTTTATAGTACTAATAATTTCTTTCTTAATATATTATATAGCAGTCCTTATAGGACTTTAAGGTCCTTTTTATTAATCTTTTTAAATTTAATATAATAGTTAATTTTAGGATTTTATAATGGTGGGAGCTTATTTACTTTCTTCTCTAAAAATAACTTTAAGTACTTTTAATAGGCTTTAGAAAGTAGTATTCTAGAATCTAGCTTTAATTTAAGCGCTAAGGCTTTTTAAATGTTTACTAATAATACTATAAAAATATATATTTTACTTATTTTTTTTAATTTATTTATTTATATTAAAAAAGTAGCTGCGCTAATCTCTATTAGCTTTTATTAATATAGTTTCTTCCCTTTCTTACTATAAACTTTTATTCTTAAAATGTAAATACAAAACGATTTCTTTACTAGCGTAATTATAATATTATTTTAGTTTATCTAGAGTTTACCTAAAATAAGATTAAATCTAAGTACGTTATTAATAATATATATATAGACTTATTTAGTATATCCTTTAATATTAAGGTTAATTTGTGTAACTTAGATAATTTTTTTAGGTTTTCTATATACTCTAACAATCTTCTATAAGGTTATATTAATATATACTAAATAAACTTTAGTAGTAAAAGTAGAGCTTATAAGACTATAATATAAATACTTAATATTAATCTATTATAAATAGTAATAGTAAGGTAATTACACTTAAAGAGCTAAAGAAACTAGCTATAATAGCTAATAAAACTTTAGAATAGAAATATATATTTAAGCTTAAATAGAAGAATTATAAGTAGATATAGAATATATTAGTACAGGCTAAGACATAAGCTAAAAAGTAAGAACAGAAATATAAAACTATGCCAGTAGATTAGAAATAACTATCCACGTAATAGATAAGAGCTTAATAGCTAGAAATACTAGAAATATTAGAAGCTCTAATATCTCTAATAGCTTTAATAGTATTTAATATACTAAACAACAGTATAGAATATACGCACGGAGGATTTACTATAAGTATAAAGCATTAGATAGTTTATAATTACTTTTAATTCTTTATAATTACTCTAAAATTAAGATTCACACTTGAAGTGATATAGTTTAATACTATTTTATTAAATCTTAACTTACTATATTACTTCTTTCTTACTCTCTATTAAGTTAATTAATTTCTACTAAGTCTAATAAGCTATCTGATTAGGAAGTAAAGAAACTACTAAGTATTATATAAGTAATTAGACAGCTTATTACTAGTATAATTTATATTAGTAAGTTAGTAACTTATAATATTATAACTACCATCTTAAAAAAGTAGAAAAAACCGTTAGATAAAATTCTAATAACTAATTATTAAAAGTTTATAATAACTTACTATAAAGACGAACAAGAACTTTATTTATTAAAAGAAAGTAATAGTAAAGAAAAAGTCATAGCAGGATCTTTATCTATAACTAGAAGTATATTTAAAGGAATAAAGAGTATATAATAGGTCATTTAGGAATAAAAAATAGCTATTATAAAGTTACGTAATACTTTAGTAAACCTATAATAATAAGTTAAAGCTAAATAATAAGCTATAGTAGTCTAGAAAGGAGAAATAGTAAAGATATAATCTCTTAAAAAGTTTAATAGTAATTAAGATAAACTTAAGATCTTTAGAGCAGCAATAAACCTATACTATTAGTTTAATTAAAAGTTATTTCTAATTAATTAGGATTAGATTCTAGTAGCTGGTATAAATATAATAGGTAAAGCCATATAATAGTTTAAACTACTAATAAAAAACTATTTTACTAATAAAAATTTTAATTTAGAAGTAGCAGGATTAGCTAATTATAATAATAATATATAACAAGCTTTTAGAAATTATAAATACTTTAAATAAGAAATAATTATTATCTTTAGAGAAATTAATAAAGGAATAGAGGTAATTTAAAAGCTCTAATAACTTAAGTAATATATATTAGCAGCTACTTATACTACAGAATTTAAATAAATCTAGTTATAACTTAATTAGGTAGATTAGCTATTAGTTATAATATACTATAAAAAATTAAAAAACAGAATTAAGGACGAAATTTCTAAAGGAAAATAGCTAAGTATCTTATTAAAAATTATTAAATAAGTAGTAACTATTAATAACTAGTAGTACTAATAAGAGTAGGAAAAAAGAGTATATAGAAGACTAATAACCTATACACCTAAAAGAAATAAATAAGACAACTAAAATTATAATAAAATAAACATTAATATTAAGCAGATATTTATTGGAAAAGGATAAGAAAAGTAAGTTAAAAAATAAATAGAACGCTATATACGTAAAGCCTGTTTAGAATATAGAAAACAGAAACACTTTATTAAAGACTATAAATAATAATAATTAGATGTTAAGAAAGCTTACGTTTAGACTAAAGCGCCTAAGAAAATTAAGATCACTATAATCTAAGTAAAATAAATAAGAAATACCGTAACAGAAGAAATAATTATAAAAAGAATTTAGAAAAAATAGTGCTAGATTTATAGAAGCTATACACACCTCAAATAAAAATATAAAATTCTATATTAATAAGTTAAAGATTATTTAGTAGAATAACTTAGTAATATAATTATTATAATATAAAAAGCTATAGTCAGATAATATAACATAAGAACTAAGAAAGAAATATAAAAGTTTTATAAGATTATAGAGTAGAGAGATAAATCATTTTATAAGAAAAACCAAAAATTTAGATAAAGAAAAAATTAAGAGATAATAAAGGGTAAAGAATTTATATTTATAATAATTATACAGCGCATACGCTAGAGACACTGTTAGATATATAAATTAGAATATTATATAAAGAAATACTATATTACTAAATACTAGAAAGTTATTTTAAGAGATAAGATATATAAATACTAATAAGTACTACAGTCAGCAGGAAACAGACAACATAAAGAATTAAGTAGATAAAAACTAGCTATATAAATAAATAAGATTTATTCATAAATATTTATGCTAGTTATAAGTAATATAATATATTATCACCCCATCAGACACCTAAAAGTAGGATAGGATTAAAATAAAAAGGAAAAGAAAAACCCTTTACTAATATTATAAGTATAAGATAATAATGCCGTAAATAGAGTAATAAGAAAGAAATACTAGATATATATAGCTTCTAACTATATAGAAAAGAACTATAGATAGAATAAACACGCTATATATATTAAAGAACTAAAGATAAGAAAAGTGTTATAGTAACTAGCTAATAAAAAGGAACTTAACTTATAACAGAAATTAGTTTACGTAGATTTAATAAAAAAACTACAGGATCCAAATTTAGATGAACATAAATAACTATTATAGAATAAATACTAGATAGAATACTAATAATACTAGGCTAAATACTGCTAAAAAGAATAGTTAGCTACAGACTCATATAAAAAACTCACATATCAAGAATATTTCTTAGAATGGAAATGTTAGGATTATAGAGAATAAACCAAAAATACATATAAAATACTTAATAAAGAAGTATGCTAATTCTAGAAATGCCTAATCCACAGACCTAAAAAAGAAATAATAAAGAAGTAACTGTTACTTAGGAGTTAACTATAAACAAAAAACTAGAAAACTAGTAGACTATAACCAAGCCACTAAAGAGCTAAGAACTAAAGATTAGAAATAATATATTAATTATATATACATAACTAAACTAGAGGAAATATAAAAATAAGCTATATATAAACGTATATATTAACAGCAACTAGATACTAGCACTTATAAATAATAAGACTAGCAAGATACTTCTATTAAATAAGTAGATATAGAGATATTAGATACTAACTAGAGTTTTAAACAAACCTATATAAATAAAACACGTAGATAATAATCCGGTAGTATTTAAAAAAGATTTAATTAATCTTAAAATATAGAATGTGACTATTAAAGCAGCAGGTTACACAAATAACCGCCGTATTAAAATTATAAATCTAGGTAATAAAGATTTTATCTTAGGATAAAACTAGCTAGCATGATAGAACCTAATAATTAATTAGAAAATAAAAACTATAGGAATTAGGAATGACTACTACAGATAGTAATAAATAAGAGCTATAATATAAATAAAGAAAGTAATACTTTATAATACCACGTTTATTATACCAGACGAATACTAAGAAGAATTTAAAAAATAGTTCTTTAAGAAAGCTAAAGACTAGTTATTAGAATATTAAAATAGGAACTATAAAATCACGCTTAAAGACAGAATAGATTTAAAACTAAAACCATTATATCAAGTACCCATACACTAACAGAAAGAATTACGGAAATTCTTATAAGAAAATTAATAAAAGGAATATATATAAACCAGTTAAAGCAAGATGACATCACTAATACTCTTTATACTAAAAAAGAATAGAAAACTAAGGTTATATATTAATTACAGATACCTTAATAAAGCTATAGTAAAGAATTATTACCTTATACTATTAATATTAGAACTTATAGATAAACTCAAAGAAGCTAAATAGTTTAGTCTCTTTAATATTAAGAATAAATATTATTAGATATAAATAGCTAAAGAACACGAATAGATAACAGTATTTAAAATAAGATATAAATTATTTAAATACTTAGTTATGCTAATAGGACTCACTAACGCACTAATAATATTCTAAATAATTATTAATCATATACTAAGGGAATATCTAGACGTATTTATAATAATATATTTTAATAATATACTTATATACACGAATAGGACGCTAGAAGAATATATTAAGTATACTAAAAAAATACTACAAAAGCTTAAGGAACACAAGCTATATATTTAAACAGAGAAATATATATTCCATAAGACTAAAGTTAAATTCTTAGAATACTTAGTATCTTAAGATAGAATAGTAGTTAACCTAGATAAAGCTAAAAATATTCTATTTTAGCTAATACTAATAAACACTAAAGAAGTTTATTCTTTCCTTGGATTTATAGGTTTCTGTAGATAATTTATTAAGAACTATTTAAAAATAACATCACCCTTAATGGAATTACTTAAAAAAGATTAATAATTTAAGTAGGAACAACACGAGGAAAACGCTTTTATAATATTAAAAGAAATATTTTAATAACTACTAATATTAAAGATATTTAACTTATAACTTTAAATAGAGATATATATAGATATATTAGATAAAGCTATAGAAGCTATTCTATTACAAGTATAAAATAATAAGCGTAAATATTTAATAGACTTTCTATCTCATAAACTTATAACTACTAAATTAAACTATAATATTTATAATAAGAAATTACTAGTAATAGTTTAAGCATTTAAAAAATGGAGATATTACTTAGAAGGAGCTAAGTATTAAATTATTATATATTTAAATCATAAAAATTTAACGACATTTACAATAATAAAGAAACTAAATTAATGATAAGTTAAATAGTGGGAATTAGTTTCTATATTTAACTTTTAAATACTTTATAAGTTAGGAAAAGAAAACATAGTGGCTAATACACTCAGTTAATAAGCAAATTATATAAGAGATATACTAGAGATTTATAATATAATACTTAAATAAAAACCAGATAGATCCCTAAAAAGCTTATAAATAAATATAAAGGCTATAGTTATTATTAAAAATATATAGTAAAAACAGATTAGAGAATATAACCATAGACGACTATAATAACATAAAATAGGAACTATTTTTATACTAGAAGTATTATAGACTAAACTTATTAAAAATTAACACTTAGCTAAGATGCACAGATATTAAGGAATTAAAAAAACTATAGAATAAATCAACAGACATTTCTAGATTCCTAGGATATAAAAAAAGATTAGAGATATTCTTATAGAATATATTAAATATAAAAAGAATAAAGCGTTAAGATATAAGGAATATGGACTTATACAACTAATTCCTTCACCAGACCTATTATAGGAATTAGTTATAATAAACTTTATCACGGAAATACTGATAATAACCACTTTTAGAGATTAATAATATAACATGATATTAGTTATAGTAGACTAATTTATAAAATATATATACTTTAAACTAACGTATATAGAGATTAAAGTAGATAAATTAGTAATTATACTTATTAGATTACTAATAGCATAATATGAATTGCTATAAGAATTTATTATAGACAGAGACAAATTGTTCACATTAATATTTTAGAAAATGTTTATAGGAAAGCTAGGGGCTGAATATCGCCTCTTAATAATATTTTACCTATAAATAAATAGATAAATAGAATGAATAAATCAGATACTAGAATAATACCTATAAATATACGTTAATAAGTAATAAGATAATTAAATTAACTTATTACTAATAGCTAAGTTTGTATATAACTCTGTAAAATTATTAACTACAGGAAAATTATTATTTTTTATAAATTATAGTTATAAGCCTATAGCTTATTAAGAACTATAGATTCTAAATAAGATATTAAAATTAGCAAGGATAAAAGTTAATAAATTATAATAACTTTATTAGAAAATAGTAAGAAAAATCACCCAGAAAGGAGTTCTCAGCAAATAATAAAAAGATAAATCTAAAGTTAAGGGACTAATTTTTAAGAAGGGGGATAAAGTTTTCCTACTATAAAAAAATTTAGAAATAAAATAACTATCAAAAAAACTGGATCACGTTAAATTAGGACTATTTAAGGTTAAAAGATAAATAGAATCTATAAATTACAAACTATAACTACCTAAGAATATAAGGATTTATCTAGTTTTTTATATTTCAAAATTAGAACTAGCACCACCGAATGCTAAACTATAGATAAGACTTAAACTTAAGAAAGATACTACTAAGTATAAAGTTTAGTAAATTTTAGACTACCAGCAGTTCAGGCATTAGTAGAAGTATTTAGTTAAATAAAAAAATTATAAACCTAAAGATAATACGTAGGAGCTAATTAGAAATCTAAGAAACAATTTAAAGCTAATTAACTAGTACTATTAGATAAACTAATAAAGGTTATATCTTATAGAAAGGATAACTAAAGCACGTTCTAATCTAAACTAAAAGAAAGAGAAAGTAAAGTAGGTTAGGAAGAAGCCAGCACTATAGATTATAATATATAAGTTTTTTAATCCCAAGAATAGACTTTAGCCTCTTTAAGAGCTTAAACCTTATGAATTAAAGCTATCTCTTAATTAAACATCTCTTTTTCTTTAGAATTTAATTTCGTTAGTTTGTGATGAAGCTAAAGGGCTTGGGAGTAAATCTCTAGAGCTTTCTTCTTAACTTTTTTAAACTAATAACAAAATTTCTCTTTATTATAATCAAGACAATCCTATTCTGGTTATAAGATAATTAAATTATATTTTACGTTATAATTATTACAGGTGGAGTAGTAACTAGAACTTAAGTTTACTAAATAATTATTACCTTAGTAAAAATAGTTTAAATAAGGTATTAGCATATAATAGAGTTTATTATAGATTTAAGAAGCTAAATAGTAAGCATGTATTAGAAATAACTCAAGACATGTTATTATAAAAAGGCTAAGTAGAAAGAAAAGAAAGTTAAGAATCTTATAGTCTAAAACACAGAGCAGAGAACCTGCTGCCTTTATACTACTTATAAAAAAAAAAAACTATCTTCTAAAATAAAGACTTAGAAGAGAGGGATAATGTTATAAATAGTAATAATAAAGTAACTATACTTAAAGAGCTAAAGGAACTAGCTATAATAGCTAATAAAGCTTTAAAATAGAAACGTATATTTAAGCTTAAACGGAAGAATTGTAAATAGGCATAGGATATATTAGCACAAGCTAAAACACAAACTAAGAAATAAGAACAGAGATATAGAACTATATTAGTGGATTAAAAGCAACTATTTACGTAATAGATAAGAACTTAATAGCTAGAAATACTAGAGATATTAGAAGCTCTAATATCTCTAATAGCTCTAATAGTATTTAATATACTAAATAACGGTACAGAATATACGCACGGAGGATCTATTATAAGTATAAAACATCAGACAGTTCATAATTACTTTTAATTCTTTATAGTTACTCTAAAATTAAGATTTATACCTTAAGTGACATAGTTTAATACTATTCTATTAAATCTTAACTTATTATATTACTTTCTTTCTCTCTTTTACTGAGTTAACTAACTTCCACTAAGTCTAATAAGCTATCTAATTAGAAAGTAAGGGAACTATTAAGTGTTATATAAATAGTTAAACAGCTTATTACTAGTATAATTTATATTAGTAAGTTAGTAACTTATAATATAATCATTATATATACAATATTCATTTAGTTAATTAATAAGTATATAGTAATAAAGTTTATGTTTATATATATTTTAAAACTTTTATTATTCTTTTTATAATATTATTTTACCTATTTCGGCTAGGGGCCTCTGCTTGTGACTGTAAGTAAAAGCTATTCTTTTTTTAATTTTTTTTTTCTATTTTCTTTATCTCTTTTATTAGCGTTTATTTATTTAGTTTTTATTAATATTATAATAGCTAGGCATAATTAATTTACGTTTATATATTTATACTTATTTTTTATATAGCTAGGAGAACTATATTAATAATAAAAGCCTTACTTATAACGCTAGTTAAATTCTTTTTAGCTTATTTAAAATATTTTAAATTAGTTATTCTATAACTTTACTACTTTTATACGCGTAGGTGTTACTTCTTAATTTATTAATTTAAATATTAGTATAAATAATATTATATAAATAATTATAATAATCCTATAGTTACTTAATATAGTCTATATAAGATTATTATTAACATGAATTACTTTCTAAGTGTATTCTTTAAAGCTTAGTGTTATTAAAAGAGCTATAATATACTTCTAAAGCTTTTTATTTAATCCCTAGATAAATATACTCTTCTTTATATTTTTATTTAGCTGATTACTTTCTATTAGTAGTAGCTTTTTATTAAACTTTATATAATATTCTCTTACTAACTTTTTTTTCTATTTTATGCTTTGTAGCTTGTTTAGAGACTTTTACCTTTAGTACTAGTTTTTAAACTAGAAGTCCATAAACGCTTATATTGCTTTAAGGGTGGTATTATTTTTTTAATTAGAAAGCTATAAAAAAATAGTTTATACTACTTATTTCTTTAAATACTAAAAGAGATAGTCTATCTGTTTTTTCTTACTATTTATATAGTATTTATTAAATTATAACTTGGCCTTAGCTTAATGCTTAAACGTAAGGTAAAAAAATTATATACTATTAAATATAAAAAATTTAAAGAAATTAAATAATTTAATTACTAGTTTAATTACTAGTTATGGCGTTAGTATAAAAGAAGTTACTAGTATTATTACTAAAACTTATAAAAATAGCCTTAATAGGAAATTACGACCTTCTAGTGTAGTTAATTTTTTAAATATTACTTATAATATATTTATAATCTCCTTAAGTAAGGTGCTGTTACTGGCTTTATTTACTAAAAATAGAACTTTCCCTTTATTATACTAAGTAAGATAGTTATTAAGGTTAATTTCTACTTAGCTTATTACTACTTTAACAGCTAGAACTTTTAACTTTTATAAAATAAGTAACTAGTATAGTTCGCGGCTGATTTATTTATTATTATATTCTATATTAAGCAAATTTATTACTTAAGTTATTAGTATAAGTACTAAGTAGTTATTAGTATTTATTAATATTTACTATATTACTAAATAGCTCTTCTAAATACTAGAGAGCTTTTTATTTTTTTATAAAGTTAATTATACTACCAGAAGCCTCTCAGCCTCTTATAAGAAATAGAGTTAATTAAATCCAAATATAATAAATCCAAGCTAATAATAGTAATTAGGTATAAATAAAGTGGATTTAATAAAAAATTAACTATATATATTATAGAGACTTAATAGTTAACTTTTATTAAGTTACTAAGATTACATAATTATGTATAGAGTTAAGCTAAGATAATTATTTTAGTTAACTATCCTAAGCTCTAGCCTATTACAGTTCTTATATCTTTTAAAAGTAAATTAATAAAGCTTTTTAAGAAGCTAACACTTATTAATTAATAAAATATCTAAAAAATTCTATATTAATTACATTCTAGTAGCATGCTATATAAGAGTGTATATATATATATAATTATAATAATTACTACTAAATAGTTTATATTTTATAAAAGGGTAATATATTATTTAAAGTAAAAACCATATACTTAAATTTTACTATATCTTTAAATTAAGTTGCTTTAAGTTTTTTTTATGTTATTTTATATAATAATAGCGCTACACCAGCACCCTATAGCTATTACTTAACTATATTATATAACTTTATATATATATCTTAGACCTTCCGCCCTTTTTAAGGGGTAAGCTTTAACTTTATTTTATTTTATAATAGAGATTACTACACTGCTATTAAACCTTATTATATTTTATTAAATTAAATAAATTCTATTATTAAAAGATTTTTTAGCTATTAAAGCTAGATATTTATAAACTATGTTTAACGTTTGCCTAATTATTATATTTTTATTTAAATATATATATAAGAAATGCTAGTAGTTATAAAGCTTTATTAAAATTTATATACAAATACTAGTCTTATTTCTATAATATAAGAATAGTATTATAGTAATAAAGTAATTATTTATAATTAGAAAAGTTAAGATTATTAAATTATTAACTTAAGAATGCTCTTATTATTTAGGTAGAATTTAAAGTTTATATATTAATTATATATATTTAACTATTTTTATAAGTGAGTGGACACCCTAAGTGAGTGGGCACTTTAAAAACTTACTAAAAATTCAAGAATTCGCACCTCAATATCTCAACAACCACATTATAATAAATTCTAAAAATTTAATAGGCCATTTATAGTGCTTCTAAAAAGAGAGTATTAAACTCTTAAATGCTAGAAATTAGTAGTAAACTAGATATTTAAGAAAAGGTAAATATTTAACAATTTAGGGGCCAAAAACCTCCTATCTTAATAGCTATTAATTATTAGATCTTAAAAATTAAAAAACCTCTATTTCTAAGCACTATAAATAACCTATTAAATTTTTAGAATTTATTATAATGTGGTTGTTGAGATATTGAGGTGCAAATTCTTAAATTTTTAGTAAGTTTTTAAAGTATCCACTCGCTTAAAGTGTCCACTTACTTATGAAAATAGTTATAGTATAATAGCTACTAATGTATTCTAATATTCTTACTTTATTATTATTTTATTAAATAAGTAACCTAAACTGCTAGAGCTATAATTAAAAAACTAATTTATATAAAATAAAATAAATAGATTTTAGTTATTATTTTTACTTAAAAATAGTCAACAATGCCCTCGCAAATAAAAGATAATAAAAAATAATAAAAAATAATATATTAGATTAGAATCTAACTCTGGAAATATTTACTCTATAAATATTACTTATTAGTCTTTTAATTTTAAGTAGCTATAAGTAGGGTATCTAGTCTCTTTAATATTATTACTATAATAAGTTTTATAAAAAAATATCTTTTACATTTAATAAATTGAAAAAAATGTATAAAGTTTAATTTAAAATAATTTAAAGCTTTTTAATAATAACTTTTATATAAGCTTAAAATATATTTGGTAAAGTAAAATAATATTAATAAGTTTAAATACTTAACTATAGGTTTTTTAAAATAATTTATATTTAAACCTCATGTTTTAATAGGCTGTATTTTGTTTTATAATAATTAATTAAATATATTAAAAAGTTTTAATAAAAGGCTAACTAAGTTAAAACTCTAGAAAGAATATTAGTAATAATAATATAACTAGAGTAAATAGGCTATACTATTTTATATTAGAATTAAATTAATAAAATACTAATAAGAATATTTATTAAGGTTTTTTGGCTTTATTCTTTACTTAAGCTATCTTATCTTTAATAATTAGTAATATATTAGATAAAGCTAATTAATGTGCTTACTTTATATTCTTTTTAATTAATAAAGTATTAGATACTTATTTTATAGAAATTTAAATTAGTATTTTATAGCTTACTAGTATAAAATTAACTTCTTATAGTTTTAAAAAAACTATTACTTTACTTAGCTTAAGAAGTATTAAATCTACTTAAAAGCTAATAGTAGTAATAATAATAATAATATTTATAACTATTTTAGTAACTTTATTTCTAAAATTAAAGTTTATTTTTATAATAAATGTAAATAAAACTGTTTTTAACTAAATAAAAACTTTAATAATACTTTTAATAACGTAAACTTCTATTTTGTTTTTAGTATATAGACTATTTAATAACATTCTAATTACAAACGTTACATGTAAATAAGTATGTGTATTTTATTTTAAGCTATTTAGACTAATAAGTAAGTTTATAAAATATATTAAAAAAATCTATAAACACGCAATAGATATTAAAGCAATATATATATAAATAATATATAATAAATTAAAATACTATATTAATAGTAAGCTAGGTTTTATATAATACATAAATCTATTTATAGGTGTTAAGAATTGGTTTAAGAAAAGATTATAAAAAATAGCAGGCATAAATCTAGAAATATTAGTATAAAGAATTAAGAAAGTTAGTATAATAACTATAAATAACTTTTAATAAATTAATAGTATTAATTTTCTTTAAGTACCTTAGCTCTACTAATATTAATTAAAATATAACTTTATTACTCCTCTTTATATAATTAGCTATAATATTTATACTAATACTTAGTACTAGAAAAGTCTTAATTATAGATAACTTTAGTAATATTTTAACACAAATAATTTACCTTAACTTAGTAGGAGAATTAAGTAAAAGTAATAGTTATAATATATTTCTCTTACAAATAATAAGCTCTATCCTATATACTAAAGATATAAAATAAGTGTTAGAAACTATAAAACTAAAATTTTAAATAATATATTATAAGTAATAATAACTATATATTTATGCTTTTAGTTAAATCTTTAATTATAAAATTTACTCTAATTTTAGAATTCTTTATATTAACGACTTTTTGTACTAACTTTAGTACGTTTAAAAAAGTAATTTTAGATTAAATAGTAAATACTTTATTTATTATAAATATAAAAGTAATTATATATTCTATTTTAATTTTAGTATAAATTTAAGTATTATAAATTACTTTAATACTATATTAAAGCATACAGTTATATTATAAAAAAGAAACTTATAAGTTTTTATTTAAATTTTTTTTTTACTAGCTTTATAGCCTACTGTGTTAAGTATAGTTTATAATATTTTATATAAAAACTATTTACCTTTTTTTATAAGTAAATTATGTTAGTGTAAACTACTATAGTAATTTACTTATAATTTTTTTATTTATTACTAAATAATAAAAGTATATAAATTAGCTTTTAGACTCTTCTTTTTAAAGCATTTTATATATCTAGAAAGTGTCTTATATTTTAACTAATATTTAAAGCTATATCTACTAAGAAGAAATTTAATAATAAATTAAATATATTAAAAACTATTAAATAGTAGCTATAAAAAGTATTTTATTACCTTTACTATATTATTAAAAACGTAATACTTATAATAGTCTAAACTATATAATAATAAGTAAGAAAAGCTTTTCTATTTTATTTTTAAAATAAGTTCTTTTATTTTTAAATTATTTAAATTAATGAATTTCTTTTTATAGAAAGACTTTATAGCTGCTTTTAGTAAAAATACTATTAACATTATAAATAAAATTAAGTTATTATTAGATTAGAGTACTTTAGTACTTAAGAATACTAAAACTACTATATATAATTAAAATTTTTAAGAAAATAGAGAAGCTATAAGTAGAGTAGTATAAAATTTTAATAATATAACTAAAATTCTATCTTAATATTATTTACACTATATAGATATTAAACTAGTAGTATTATAACAAAATAGCTTTTAGTATAATTATGATTTTAAAAAAAAAATTAAAAGTAGGTTTTAGGCTTATAAAATATAATTTATATTATATTTCTTTCTTCACTACATATACTCTCTTTAAGGTAAGTATATTATAGAAACTTAAAAAAAAAATTGTTTTTACTATAAACTTAGTAACCTTTGCTTACTATATATAACGTATTTAATAAGTAAGTAACTTAGATAAGTAAGTGACTTATCTTAAAACTTACTAAAAAATCAAGAATTCGCACATGAATATCTCAACAATCACTTAATAATAAATTCTATAAATTGAAATTTAGGCTTTTTTATATACATTACAGCTTCTATGAAGGTTACATATATATTAGTTTAGTAGTTTTTAAGATATAGCAATTTGGCTTAGTTTTAGCCCCTAAACTTTAATATCTTAAAAACTACTAAACTAATGTATATGTAACCTTTATAGAAGCTGTAATACATATAGAAAAGCCTAAGTTTCAATTTATAGAATTTATTATTAAGTGATTGTTGAGATATTCATGTGCGAATTCTTGATTTTTTAGTAAGTTTTAAGGTAAGTTACTTACTTATCTAAGTTACTTACTTATTAAATACGTTATATAAAAGATATTAAGACACGTTAATAACTTATCTATCGTATTTATAATAAATTAAGAAAAATAAGTTATTATTTAATGTAAGGTAATAAAATAGTATTAAGTTATACTTAATATATTTTTATTCCGAGTTTTTTTATTACCCTATTACGTAAAGTAATTATATAATAAAATTAAGCTAAATAGTATTATATATAGAATTTTATTATAACTTATAATAATATAAGCTTTATATGTATTAATTATTATATTTTAATTTATATTTCTAAATATTTTCTTTTTAAGCTATCTTTAAGTACTAGATAATTAATTAAATATTTATTTTATTTTTTTATAAAGTAAACTTAGCATTATAGCTAATTCTAATTTATATTAGCTATTATTTAAGTACATAATATCTTTATTCTACTATTAATATTCTAATATTCTTAATTGTATTTTTTTGTAGTAAAGTAGTAATAAGTCTCCTTTTCTAATATTAATCTAAACTCTAACTATAAAATACTAAATACTAATAAGCTTAACTTATAACATAATTTAAAAATAATATAAGTAATTTATAGTCTATTATTTTAAGCTTATTTAAATAAAAGCTTTTATACTAGTATTTTATATAGTTAATAAACTTTACTTTATAAAAAACCTCAACAACCTTTAATAATATTTAGAGAGTTATATAAAAAAAGAGATATTAATTATAAAAGCTAATAATTAATAACTCATGCTTTATAGCTAATAATAGAATTATAGTTATAAACTAAAAAAATAAAACTAATTTAATACATTTTCTGTATTTATAAAACAGGATAATTTTAAATTATTTATTAATTTTAGAAAGTAAAGAAATATATTAAAAAGCAGTATCTTAGATAGTTTAAACTAGATAACTTAATTTCTTATTTAGATAAAAATTATAGGTAGTTAGGTATAGTTCTTTTTAGTTATTTATACTTTAAAAACTCTATAGCTATAGTATATAGAGCTTTACTTTTACTATATTCTCTATAATAATTATATTATATTTTAAATATTGAATTTTTGAGCTGTAAATAATTAGAATAGGTTTTTAAATATTAGTACTAATAGTTAAGCTATAAGAATATAATTTACTAAGCTAAAAATAAAGCTTAAATTTAGAATTAGCCTAACAGCTACTATAATATAGTAGATTATATTTTCTATTACTTTTTATTTAAAAAAGCTAAAATACTATATTTATACTAAGAACTTTAAAATATATAATTAATTTTAGGAACTATAATCTAAGCCTTAAAACTAGAACCTAAAAACTAGAATTTAAAATACATATTTTTACTTTATTACCTCTGTTTAAAATTTGATCTTAATTTTTTAAATAATTATTTCTAATTTTTTAAGAGTCGCTTTGTAATACTTCTAATTAAAAAAACCTAAACTAACATTATTCTATTATATATTAAGGTAAGGAAATTAATAAGATTTTGAGAAATATCTTAGCAACTTTTCTAGACCTAATAATAAAAGAAATATATAGCTAATATACAAGCTAGTAGGTTTTTACTACTATAATTAAGAAGTTCTATTATTTTACTATAAGTAGTACTATAAAACACACGTGAAAATATTAAACTATTAAAAAATATTTATAATAATAGATTATATAATGCTTTAATGAACTATACTTATTTATAATATTATTTTAATATATTACTTTTATTAAATATAGGTTTTATTCTCTAAAGTTAAAATTATAGCTATTTCTTATTTATAAATAAGATTAACATTAAAAAAGGTCTCTGTAAGTAACTTAAAATAGATTATTAATAGTTATAAGTAAATTCTAAACCATAGAATAATTTAAGTCTTAATAGGTTTAATAATAATACTAATTTTTAAAGCTATAAATATATATAATTTAAGTACTAAGTTTTAAGTTAATTTAGCTACTATAAGCTATAGACTCTTTTAATTAAGCTAATATTTAGATTTTACTATCTAATAAATCTTTCTATTTTTAAAGTATTAAAATAAGTGTTTTATTATAACTTGTTAATAAACGTATATAGTACTGTAATTATTTTTAATAATATAAAGTAATTAAACTTTTACTTTATTATAGTTATTTTAAATATAAAGACTTTTTATTATACTATTATATTATAACTGTTACAGTAACTTCCTGTAATATCTTATAAAAATCTTTTAAAAAAGTCTTTTTTATAAGCTTTTTTATTATACTATTAATTTATATATTAGTTTTATATTAGTATATGAGCTTTCATCTAAATACTTTATTTATAATTTATTTTATTTATTCCTTTTTTAACGTAACGTCTTGAATTATTACTTAGTATAGTATATAATACTTAATATTTTTTTCTAAATTCTTAACTTTTTACATATAGTACTTTTGTAATATTATATTATATTATTATTATTATTAGTAGAATACTTAACTTTTTAAATACTTTTATTCTAACTATAGAACTTATGTAGTTATTTAAAAAATAAATAATTATAATACAGAACATATTTACTAAAGTACTAAAATAATAGTAAGTATAGTTAAAATATTAGTAAATATAACAACAGAAATCTATTAATACTTTCTAAAAAAAATTATAGAAAATTTAAAAATAAATTACGTTTATTTTTTCTTACTTTATTGTTTAAGTAACTATTACTAAAAAGGCCTTAGTAGATACTACTAGGTTATTTAGAAATAATTTAAATTCTATAATTTTAATTCTATTTATAACTATAACTAGTACTTATCTTTAAGTTTCTTAAATTATAGTTAAGTAAGTAAAGTTAATTTTTACGCTAAATTCTACTACTTTATTAGTAATAACAAAATCTAATTACTTACCTAACTTTTTAATGTTTACTAGAAAGTAAAAGAATTTACTTATTTTTATTAGAAAACTTTATTATAAACTTAAAGATAATATTAACTAATATTCTATTAAATACTTCTAGCTTTTATATACATGCTTAAAATTAGAGAAGGACTTAGTAATACTTATAGACTCTCTTATAAATTAGAATATATATATAATAAAGTAATTAATTGTTGTTTTACTAGCCGTATATAGAAACCTAAATAAAAAACTTATTACTTTAAGTAAACTTAATTTATTCTATTAAGAATAAAAGAGTTTTACTATTTACTTTACTAAATTCTACAAACTAGCTACTAATACTAAATTAAACGAAATTAGTTTAATTATATAGTTAAGGAGATTATTAAATAATAAACTTTGCTAAGTAATAGTAGGTATTAAAATTTCTAATACATTAAATAACTATATTAATTTAATATTTTTATATAATAATAATTTTTTGTATTTTTTTATATTATGCTATTATAGACTATAATCTATATTATAATAAAACTCTAATGCTATAAAAATTAATATTTTTAATTATATTCTCTTTAAATTAGCTAAATAAAAAGCTTAAAAGTATAATAGCTAATACTTTAAGTATTATATATATATAGCTATATTTTCTAAAACTACTTTATTCTTTTACTAGAACTTTAATTTATAAGTTTATTTAAATTTTAATAATTAACCTACTTCTATTCTTTTTCTATATTTAAATTTTTTTTTATAGATGAGAATGTTTTTAAACTTTTTAAGCTAGCCTACTAAAAGCTCTATTTTAAAATTAAATTACTTATTAAGATATTTTTAATACTAGATTTTTATTAACCTATAAACCTTTTACTTAATAACTAATTCTTCGGACTATTAAGTAAATATTTTGTATATTATTTAATAAAATAACTTTTTTTATTTTATTACCACTTTAATTAATACTAGAGCTACTAATATAAATTATATTAATAAACTTTTAGCTTATATTTAGAAACTTCGTTTTTTACTTTTCTTAAATGTTTTTTATTCTATTAGTTTTAATAATAAACGCCTTAAAGAGAGTTATATTTTATATACTGCTAATATAACTTACTATTACTTAAATTATATTAAAAATATCTATTTCTTTAAAATAGCTATTAGAAATTACAAACTAATTTTTAGCTAACTATAGATAAAGAAGTATAAAGTTAATTTTAATTATAACTTATAAAAGTTACTTTTTAATACTTTTTATTACTAGGCTTAATATTTATACTTATTTTAATTTTTAATTTACTTAAAAAAATATACTACTTATTTAAGAGACTTTTTAGTAAACCTTTTACTAAAAGACTTTTACTTTAATACTATTTATATATAGTATACTTAAATTTATTTTCTAAAGTTATTACTAACTACTTGATTTTAACATAACTACTAGTTAATTAAAAGGAATTATTAGTTATAAGAATTAAATACCTACTTAAAAACCTCTCTAGTAAACTGTTTTTTAGAAAATCTTTATTTAAAATTTAAATTTATATCTAAACACACACCTAAATTTAATACTAAATTATATAAAAACTTTATAAGAAAGTCTTTTTCTTAAGGTTTTAAAAACTTTTTAGTAAAGACTTTACTAGAAAGGTTTTATAAGAAACTTAATCTAAGTATAAATATTTACTTAATTAGGGTAGCCTCTTTTATATAAATAGCTTAAAAATATAAATATAAAATTTTTACTATGTTTGTAGCTAATATTAATAAAGCTTTAGTTTTAAAAACTTATATAAATTTAGCTACTAAGGGTCTAGAAAATTATTATAATATTCTTAAAATATTTATACAAGAAAGTTAATAGACTACTTAAATATTATTTATATAACTATAAGATTATTCTTAAAAAAGGAAAGTAACCTAGATTTATATTAGGAAAAAAATTTATAGCTAAGAATTTTATATTCCTGCTATTCTAGCATTTCCGGTATTTTTAAGTATTTAGTAGTATTTAGCTGCTAAATGTGACTTCACTTATAACTTTACTATAAACTATAGCTAATTATAACTTTATTTAAGTATTTAGTAGTATTTAGCTGCTAAATGCTTCTCTACTTATGACTCTACTACAAACTATAGCTAATTACAACTTTAACTTAAAGTTGTAATTTATGGCTAAAGATTTTGTGTTCACGCTATTCTAGCATTTCCGGCATTTTCAAGCATTTAGTAGCATTTGGCCGCTAAATGCTACTCTACTTATAACTTGGTAGCATTTAGCTGCTAAACGCGACTCCTTTCACAACTCTTCTGCTAGAAAGTACAGCTAATTACGACTTTAACTATCAGTATACAGCAAGATGCTATAAAATGCTATTAAATGCTGTAATATACTATACTCTCCTCCTAAATTCTATACTATTTTACTTGTATAATAGTCTAGTTTTTGCCTATCTACTTTCTAAAATTTATTACTAATATCTACAGGCGCTGTAAGCCTGTAAAGTTACTATTTTCTATCTATACACGCTAAGTTTCTTCGTACGCGAAAAGCTAAACTTAGTTTTCTATTTAGCTCTAATAGAATTTTCTTCTCTCTATTCTTCTTCTTTTATATACCTATACTAAGCTAATATTTAGGTCTACTAAGCCCTTTACTAATCTGTTTACTAACGTGTATTTAGACCTATACTAAGCTGTTTCTAGAGCTCTGTATTAAACTATCTTTAGAGCTTTATACTAAGCTATCTCTAGAGCTTTATACTAAGCTATTTTTAGAGCTATATACTAAGCTGCCTCTAGAGCTCTGCACTAAGCTATTTTTAGAGCTATATATTAAGCTATCTTCAGAGCTCTATACTGAGCTGCTTTTAGAGCTATATACTAAGCTATCTTTAAAGCTCTATACTAAGCTATTTTTAGAGTTATATACTAAGCTATCTTTAGAGCTTTATATTAAGCTATTTTTAGAGCTCTATACTAAGCTATCTTTAGAGCTATATACTAAGCTGCCTCTAGAGCTATATACTAAGCTATCTTTAAAACTCTATACTAAGCTATCTTTACTAAGCTATCTCTAAAGCTATATATTAAGTTACTTCTTAAGTTTTATACTAAGCTATCTTAAGAGCTCTATATTAAATTTAAATTAGGCTCTCTATAAGAGAAAAAAGAGTTTAAGAAAGTCTCCTTCTTAATATTCCGATTTAATATAGGAGCTAAATCTGATTTAATGTAGGAGTTAATTCTATATTAATATTAGAGTAAACACAAAAAGTACTTTAAGTAAATTAGAAAAAGAAAAGTAAATAAAGCTTATACAGTATTTCATTACCTTATATAGTAAGTTACTAGTAGCTAGTAATTTAGAACTGTGCTTTGAAATATACGTACTATGTATAAAAAATAAACTAGATATATAGTATCTTAAAAAGCGTTAAATTTATAAAATGTATATAATATACATAATATGTATAATGTGCATAATAAATAAATTATATAAATATTATAAATAGTAATAAAAGCTTTAGAGGATATAATCGCGTATTTTGTAGTATTTTATAAGATAGTATTATATTTAGTGGCTTGATGCTGCTTTAGAGTTAAGACTATAAGCTATAAAGCGTAGTGCGTAAAATACATAAATAGCCGCTAAATACAGCTAAATACTATAAAAATACCACCAATTTTTTTCCTAACGTAGACCTTTCTATAAAATATATTAAAATAAATTAAAAAATTTTAAAAAGTATTTTAATAACTATTTTGTTAAAAGATTTATTAGGGCAAGTATATTTTCTATAGCTGTACTAGTTATTTTCATAAAAAAACTTAATAAATATTTTTAATTCTATATAAACTATTAAGCCTTAAATACTATTACTACTAAAAACTATTATTTTATTTTTTTAATTTAAGAAACTCTGTTTTGCTTTAGTAAGATAAAGTACTTTATAAAAATTAAACATTATCTCAGCTTTTAACTACTTTTATATAGTAAAAAAATAAATAGTTAACTACTTTCTAAACTTAATATAGTTTATTTAAATATTTTATTATATTTTTTAAACTAGCTAATGTACTAAGCACGTTTTAATACTATGTAAATAATATTTTTTAATTATTTCTTAATATATTTTATATAGCTTATCTTAATAATATTTTAATTTATAGTAACTTTTTATATAAATATAAATAATACATAAAATAAATTCTAAAAGCATTAGAAAAAACTGGCCTGTAACTTAATATTAAAAAATCTAAGTTTTATTAAGAATAAGTTACTTATTTTAGGTACATAATTTCAATAAAAGGAATTAGCATAAATTTAAATAAAATAAAGAATATTCTTAACTAAAAATTCTCTAAAAACGAAAAGAATATAAGAGTATTTCTAAGGTTTACTAATTTCTATTAATAATTTATTAATAACTTTTTTTATATTACATTTCTACTTACAGCTTTAACTAAAAAGAATACTTAATTTAAATTTAATAATACTTATTAAATAGTATTTAAATTCTTAAGATATGTATTTATAACTACTTTAATTCTTTAACACTTTAATTTAAAGTTACTAATTATTATAAAAGCTAATTTCTTAAACTACGTAACTACTAGAGTACTTTCTTAAAAAAATAAATTAAGTAAACTAAAATCTATTACTTATTTCTTAAAGAAATTAAGCTCTATTAAAAGTAACTATAAAATTTATAATAAAAAGCTATTAGCTATTATATACTATTTTAAATAATAGAGACCTAAGCTAAAAAGTGCTACTTTTTTAATCTAGATATTAAATAACTATAAAAATTTATAATATTTTATTAGTATAAAATAGCTAAACTACTAATAAGCTTATTAACTTAAATATTTATTTTAATTTAACTTCATAATTACGTACTAGCTTAATAGGTAAAATAAGAAATTAAATATTTTTACTAACTATATATAAAACACTTTAGCTTAAAAAAAAGCTTATAGAGTTTAATAACAAATACTTTTTTACTCTAAATTATTTAATAAAATACTAGAATTAAACTTAACTAAAACAGATAGGTTTATTTAATAAATTATTAATAATAAATATTCTAATAATAAGTTTACTTAAGAAATTATATTACTAAAATAAAATAGAATTCAATGCTCTAAAAAGCTTTTTCTAAGTAAATATAAAAACTAAAAAAGTTAGTTATACTATTATAACTAATTAGTAATACTAAATAATAATAAACTTAAAATTAAAATTCTTTAAATTATATATAATTCTTCTGTTAGTAGCTATTCTAGTTATAAAAAAACTTTTAAAATCTTATAACGTAAATACTACTAGCCCTAAATATTTAAAATAATATACTAGTATATCTTTTACTACTATACTTATTAAAAATTTAAAGCTTTTTATAAGAAGTATTATAGCCTTTTAAAGCCTTAACCTGTTTTTTAAAAAAAGTAGAAGAATATTTTCATAGACTTTATTACTAATTTCCTAAAATCTAAAAGCTATATTAATATTATAGTTATAATAAACTACTTTATAAAATACTAATATTTAATTTCTTATATTAATATAACTACTGTAGATATAGCCTGTTTTTTTTACTAGTATATATAAATAAATTATAGTCTTCTAAAAATTATTATATTAAACTTAAAAACATAAATTGTTTTTACTTTCTATAATAAACTCTGTAAATAACTATAAATTAAATTTTAACTATTTTCTATATACTATCTAGAAACTAATAGCTAAATAGAAAGAGCTAATAGCATAATAAAATAAGTTTTAAATATATACATAAACTATTAATAAAATAACTAAGTAAACTAACTTCTTTTAGCATAATTTAAAGCTAATAATACTATATCTAAATTTATAAAGGTTTTATTATTTCTAGTTAATATAAGCTAATACTTTTAAATAAGGTTTAAATTTTTTATAAAAATTTAAAAACAGCTTTACTAAGTATTACAAGCCTTAGAAACTAACTATATAGTAGAGAAAATAGTTAATATTTAATAGCTAGTTTAAAAAAAAAAAAATTAAACTTAAGCCCTTTAAAAAAAATATATATATTAAAAACAATTACCTATACTTAATTACTAAATAGGAGATATAGTCTAGCTTAATACATAAAATATTAGAACTAAATAACTATTTAAGAAATTAGACTTAAAGGCTTTAAAGAAATACTATATCTTTTATATAATTTTCTTATATATATACTAACTTGAACTTTCTAAATTCTTGAGTATATATTTAGTCTTTTATATATTTTTACTTTAGCTAACTGTACTTAAATCTAAATACCTTTTAAATTAATAAAACCTATTATTATAACCTATTAAAATTAATAGTAATATTAAATATTTGTTATCGTATTAACTGTTAATTCTATAATATATTATATAAAAATATAGAGTTTACGTCTGTATGTAATAAGGCCTTTATTTATTTAATTTAAACTTATTTATTTTTTCTATTTTCTTTTTTATTTAAATGTTTTATATTTTATAGTTAGTGTATGTAGTATTAGCTTAGAAATTTAATACTTATTTATTTAGTATTTCTATTAAATATAAGTTGAGCTATAATAATATTATATTAAGTAAATTAAAAAGCTACGTTTTAACTATAAATGAAAATACTATAAATACTTTATTAAATAAACTAAGTATAATAACTTAATATAGTAATTTATAAATAATCTTTAAAATATAACTACTATAGAAAAATTCTATTTTTAGAATCTAAATTAATTTACTATTTAAGATTTAACATAAACACCTATTATAGGACCTTGGATTTAAAAGGAAAGTACTATTATAGTAACTACTTATAATATTTTATAAGAACTTTTTAAAGAAGCTTTTTTTATAAACTTTTTTATTATATTATATATTTATATATTAGTTTTATACTAGCATATAAGCTCTTACCTAAATACTTTATTTATAGCTTATTTTATTTCTTTTTTTTTACGTAACATTTTGAATTATTACTTAGTATAGTATATAGTAATTAATTAATATTTTTTTTAAGTTCTTAACCTTCTATATGTAACACTTTTATAATAATAACCTATTATAATATTTTTATTTTTAAAACTTATATATTTATTTAATTACTATTATTACATAAGCTACTATTTGTGTGAGTTGTAGAAAATTAAATATTAATTATTAAAGTATTTCTAACTATATATATATAAACTATTTTTTTTATAAATTTAATTAATACACAAGTCTTTGCTTTAATACACGCTTTTTTAAAGTTTAATATTATTTTTTAAGTTCTTTATAAAATATCTATTAATATATAAGGTTTTTTTTTTTAGACTTTAGAAATAATTACTGTTACTTATATAGTATGAAAAAGAGTATTTAAGTATTTAGTATATTTAGTAAAATAATAAAATAACTTATTTTCATAAGACTTTTTTTAAGCTTTAATGTAGATACTATAGTTAATCTTAATAAATAGTTTCTTAAATTTAATTTAGCTAAATAGTAAATAAGTAAAAGCTTTTTATAAGTAATTTATATAGAAGATATTAAGCATACGTATGTATAGTAGCAGCTTAAGGTAATAAAAATATCTCTTTATATCTATAATAGAATAAGGTCTATACATCTACTAGTTAAGCGTCTAGCTAGATTAGTTAGTAGTAAAGTTTTTAGATATAATATATACTTTATCTTCTATAAAGAAGTTTAGCTTATAGTGCTTTTTATTAGCCTATTAAGTTTATTACTCTTATACTTAAGTAATTTCTTATTAAGCTATTTTTATAGCTGGCTTTATTATATTATAGTAAGCTTTAACGTAGCTCTGCACTTCCTTATATAATATTTATTTATAAACTATAGTAAATACTTTTATACGTTTTTCCTAGTCCTAGTAATAGATTAGCTAGTAGCTAAACTTAATTTAATTAAATAATAAGTCTATAGTCTTATATAATAGAATTACTTAAGTTTAGTCTATATAGAGCAGTAAGTCTAACTAGTTATTTTAATAATAGTTAATAAATAAGCATAAGCGCTGGTTAATATACTAGTTTAAAACCTTAGTATTTCTATTAGTTTAGAGATAATATAGCGTTAAGAGTTTTTACTTAATTCCTATTAGTTAACATAGCTTATTTATAAATACTAAAATAAACTAAAGACTATAGTTAGAGACTATTAATCTAGGCAGGCTAAATACTTACTAGATATAATAATAATAATATTTATTAGCTACCTAAGCAGCTATAGTTATCTTATAATAAGATAATAAGAAATAGTATTTACTTAGTTAATCTATAATAATAAAAGCATAGTTATATTCTTTCTTATCTAGAGGGAAGAATTTAAAGTTTATAAAAACAGCTTACTATATTTACTTAAGGATTAGTAGTGATTTAAGTAAGCTTAAAGTCTTATTATAAGATATATAGCTTTATTTATAAGCTTTATATATAACTATATAGCTATTTATATCTTTATCTATATAACTTTAGTAATAGTAATTGCGAAGTAGCTTATTTATTTTTCTCTTATTTAAATAAGTAGTCACCTAAGTAGTATAAATAGTTTAAATAAGATAAATTCTTAGAAAGTATATAATAAGAGCTATTAGCTTACTGTAGTATATAAAAAGTCTCTAATTAAGTTTTTATATTAAATAGTTACTAGAGAGTATATGCTCTTAGAATGGTTATAAACTCTCATAACTATAATTCACCTTAATAATATAATTAATTAGTAAATAAAAGTTATTTAAAAGTAGTAAGGCTATAAAAGTATTAGTAGTAATTACTTTAATTATATTAATAACTAGTATACTTTTTATTAATAGTATAGCTAGATTATTACTTATAGCTTTAATAAAGCTAATATTAATTTACTCTACTAAAAAAAAGACGCGTGTTTAGGCTGCTTGATTTTTATTTTTTTAAGTCTTTAATTTCTTTTACTTATATAAGAGCGCGCTGGCTACTATATTAACTATACTAAAGTAATAAATAAGCATTAAATAATAATTTACTATACTTATTTTTTAATATATCTAGTAGAGAGTAAGCTTTTACTTTATAGAGAAATATTTTAGCATATAGTAATTAATTAGAGTATTAAATAACTCTATAGTTTATAAGCCTATAAGCTGTAAGTGCTATTCTTAGAGGCTATAAATTATAGCTAATATCTTTTTATTATATATATCATAGTTTATCTAAGGCTTATTTATAGTCTTAGAATAGAAAACTATAGGTTACTAAAGACTATTCTCTTAGAGCTATAATAGTATTTTTATAATAATTCTATTACTTATATCTATCTTCATGCGCGTCTGGTGGTGCGTTAGGAAAAAAATTAGTAATATTTTTACAGTATTTAGCTATATTTAGTAACTATTTATATATTTTATATATTATGTCTTATAGCTTATAGTCTTGACTCTAAAGTAATATTAAACTGCTAAACGTAATACTATCTTATAAAATACTATAAAATACATAATTATATCCTCTAAAGCTTTTATTACCGTTTATAATATTTATATAATTTGTTTATTATATATATTATATATATTATGTATATTATGCACATTTTATAAATTTAACGCTTTCTAAAATACTATATATCTAGTTTATTTCTTATACGTAGTACGTATATTTTAAAGTACAATTCTAAATTACTAGCTACTAGTAACTTACTATATAAGGTAATGAAATATTATATAAGCTTTATTTACTTTTTCCTTTCTAATTTGCCTAAAGTACTTTCTGTGTTTACTTTAATATTAATATAAAATTAGTTTCTACATTAAATCGGATTTAGCTTCTATATTAAATTAGAATATTAAAGGGGAGATCTTTTTAAACCTTTCTTTCTTTTATAGAGAGCCCAATTTAAATTTAATATAAAGCTCTTAAAGTAGCTTAATATAAAGCTTAAGAAGTAACTTAGTATATAGCTTTAAGAATAGCTTAGTAGAGATAGTTTAGTATAAAGCTCTAAAAGCAGCTTAGTATATAGCTCTAAAAATAGCTTAGTATATAACTCTAGAGATAGCTTAGTATAGAGCTCTAGAGATAGCTTAATATAGAGCTCTAGAAATAGCTTAGTATATAGCTCTAAAGGTAGCTTAGTATAGAGCTCTAAAAGTAGCTTAATATATAGCTCTAAAAATAGCTTAATATAGAGCTCTAAAGGTAGCTTAGTATATAGCTCTAAAAGTAGCTTAGTATAGAGCTCTAAAAGCAGTTTAGTATATAGCTCTAGAGATAGCTTAGTATAGAGCTTTAAAAATAGCTTAGTATAGAGCTCTAAAGACAGCTTAATACAGAGCTTTAGAAATAGCTTAATATAAGTCTAAATACACGTTAGTAAACAGATTAGTAAAGGGCTTAGTAGACCTAAATATTAGCTTAGTATATATATATAAAGGAAGGAGGATAGAGAGAAGAAAATTCTATTAAAGCTAAATAGAAAACTAAGTTTAGCTCTTCACGTACGAAGAAACTTAGCGTGTATAAATAGAAAATAGTAACTTTACAGGCTTACAGCGCCTATAGATATTGGTAATAAATTTTAGAAAGTGGATAGGCAAAAACTAGACTATTATACAAGTAAAATAGTATAGAATTTGGGAGGAGAGTATAGTATATTATAGTATTTAATAGCATTTTATAGCATCTTACTGCATACTGATAGTTAAAGTCGTAATTAGCTGTACTTTTTAGTAGAAGAGTTATAGAAGGAGTCACGTTTAGTAGCTAAATGCTACTAAGTTATAAGTAGAGTAGCATTTAGCGGCCAAATACTGCTAAATGCTTGAAAATGCCGGAAATACTAGAATAGCGTGAACACAAAATCTTTAGCCGTAAATTATAACTTTAAGTTAAAGTTGTAATTAGCTGTAGTTTATAGCAGAGTTATAAGTAGAAAAGTATTTAATAGCTAAATACTACTAAATACTTAAATAAAGTTATAATTAGCTATAGTTTATAGTAAAGTTATGAGTGGAGTCGCATTTAGCAGCTAAATACTACTAAATACTTAAAAATACCGGAAATGCTAGAATAGCAAGAATATAAAATTCTTAGCCACAAATTTTTTTCCTAATAGTAGGATAAGTAGTAAACTAAAATATTATTTAATAATATTAAATCTTTAGCTTATTAAAAGATTATTAGTTTATATTTATTAAAAGTATACTATGTGCTCTTCTTAAGTAGCTTAGTAAGTAATTAAATAATATATCTATAGTCTTTTAGAAAAGCTCTATAGAAATTATAAAATCTTTAAAAAGATTATAGGCTTTAATTAATATAGATACTAACTATTTCTATACTCTAGTAATCTTTTTAGGATTTTTTTAAATCTCTTTTATGCTAATAATAAAGTTTAGTGTGATAATATTACTTATTCTGCTTACTATAAACTACATAATATTATAACTAATTATGCTAGCTATAATTTAGTATAGAGCCTAAAGCATAGCTAGCTTACGCTTAAGCTATATACTATTTTATTTAAGAGTAAGTCCCTTTTATACCTTTTCTTTCTTTATCTTAGTATAGCTAAAATAGAGCTAACTTATTTTATTAATTTATATTAATACTATAACGCGTGAAGACTAAGCCTATTATTATATTACACTAAAATTAATCTAACTTAGCTAGATAATAGTAACATAATATTAAGATTAAGTTATGTGATTAATTTAAGCATTTAATTTGCTAATAACTACACCTAGAGAATTAATTACATAACTATGCTAAGTTATTAGTTTGTTAACTATATAATCTCTACTAGAAAGTCTTATAGTAATAGACAGTTAAAACCCTAAGTAATAGCCTATATAAGCTTTATATAATAGGCCTTAAAAGTGACTTAACAGGTAACTAGAAGACCTATAGTAGTAGATAATATATTTATTAGATTAAAAGAGAGCTATAAGAGCTTTAGTAAACTCTTTTTTTTCTTCTTTCTTTTTATTATTTTCTTTATACTAAAGAAACCGACCTCTATGAGTACTACTAGCTTATTTTCTTTATATTAGAGAAACTAATTCTTATAAGCACTACTAGCTTATTTTCTCTTTACTAGAAAAACTAACTCCTATAAGCACTACTAGCTTATCTTTTTTATACTAGAGAATTAGTTAATTACTTCACCCTATTAAGGGCTAGAAGCTTTATATAAATATAAGAATAAATAGATTAAGACTATAGGAAAGCTCTTCACGCTAGAGATAAAAGTTAATTTTAAGATAATAACTACTAGTAATAATTATATGCTTATTTCTAAATTACTTAAGTATACCGCCACGCACTATTCTAATAATATAATTAAAAAAAACTATACTATTAAGAAGCTCTATATTTAGGTATGATATAATAAGAAACTTTTTATAGCTACTACTAAAAGCACTATCTAAAGAACTAATATCTATAAGCTTTAGGAGATAGAGATTACGCTTTCTACCCTAATAATTTTTAATTAAGTGATAATTACTAGCGAGCTAGAGCGTAGCTATTTTAAAGTATTTATATATTATAATTATATTAATACACTAGGAAAAGCGCTTAATACGGCTAAAATTAAGTTTAATAAAACTAGAGATAAGCTTACTAAGCTTTATTAGCTACTAAATAACACGCTTAAGCGCGTAGCGGATTAAGAAAATAAAATTAAGATACTAAAAGTATAGATAAAGAAACTCACGTATAATATATACTCTTTCCTTTTTATAAAGGCTAGCTTAGTGTTATTATTAATACTAGTAAAGAAGACGCGCTTTATAGCTCTGCTATAGATCTCTTAGAACTAAGCTAGCTATATTACTATAGAACCTAATAATAGTTCTGATATAAGAAATCTTAGTAACTAAACTTTTTAAGTATTATTTTATTTACCCACTACTTTATTAGCTACGCCTATTATAAGTAGCTATTAAAATAATAGCTACTTAGCATAATTTCCTAACCCACTAATACTTAAGAATAATAAGAATATTACTTTTAATTAATAAAGAGATATTTTAGAGAATAAGGTACACGCTAACTAAAACTAGTTTACTAAAGCTAGTAAGTAAGTTACTTAAGAGAATATTATCTCTTACATATATATATATACGGAGGGTTCTGTTAACTAGTATCTCTTAATACTTATATATATAATAAAAGAGAGTAAATAGCTAGTTAGCTACTAGTATATAATAAATTACCTAAAAAGAACGTATAGTAATTTATATAAGAGACTTAATACTTACCGTAATTTCTAGAAGCTCTACCTTAGAGACTCTACTAACTTTATTATATTTTAAAGTAATTTCTTTTATCTAGCTTAAGAACACAGCCTGTCTATAGACTAATAGGTAGAAGAATTCTATAAAAAGCTTTTAAATACTTTATATACATAGATAGGCATTTACTAATAGTAGTATTATAACTAGTATAATAAGTATATAGACTTAGCTTAAGACTTCGCTAGAGAGCTAGCTCTTAGCGCTAAGAAAGCTACTAAGTAGATTAATAAAAAAACTAGAAAAACTTAGCTACTATTAATTTAGTAGTCTTACTTAGAAATTAAGCGCCTAATTTACGTAGTAGCTACTATTATTCTACTAATATCTATTCTTAAGCTAGCTAGTTACTATAATTACGGGAAACTTAGCTACTTTATAAAAGACTACTAACTATCTATTTAAGCTATAGCTAAAGTAATTAAGCTTATAGATACTAATAAAAAACTCTATACACCTTAAGACACTAGTAATAATAAGAAGTTTTAGCTTACTATAGAGAAACTATTAGGAGAAGACTTACTCTAGAGGAAGTTTTCTTTCTAGGGTTATTTTCTAAAGCTATTAACTAATTTAATTCTTATTAACTACTATTTAGTGGACTGGCTTTTACTTTATTCTGCTATATTTTTACTAGTGGACTAGCTATTAAGCTAAGTAGCTTTTTTAATATTAAAGCTAGTAGTTTTATTCTAGTACACTTAAAGCACATACGCGCTATTAAGAAAGGGCTTAAGATAAAAACTTACTAAATAGAATTTATCCCCCTAGCTAGCTATAATAATAGATTAAATAGATAAGTAAATAAGTACTTTTAAGTTAATCTAGTACTAGATAACTACTACCTATTAATCTATTTTATTTTCTGTAATATTAGCTGCCACGACCTTATAATTAGCTATAAGCTGTTTGAAGATGTAGGTGTATTAATTAACTATAAGAAGTAAGCACTTAAATAGCTAGATAATAAGCTAATTAACTATAAGCATAATATTATTATTTTAATATAAAACCTATTAACTAAAATTAACCCCTTATACTAAGCTAATACTAATTAACGTGATAAGTTAATAAATGTAGTAATTCTATAGCACACCTATAAACTATTCTAGTGCTTATTTTAACGTATTATATACTAAGAGAACTTTAGAAAAATAGAAAAGTAGCTTTATTTATAATAGTAGCTAGAGCTAAATAAGTAAACTTTTTATTTTTAGCCTATCTCACGCGAAGACCTCTTTAAGGTAGGCCTTAAAATTAATATTATAAAAGCTATTACCTTCATAATACACGCATAGTAAAAGAAAACTATACTAGAGTATACTAGTATTTATAAAGTAGATAAGCTTATTTAGGACTATAGAGACTTTATAAGGAAGTCTTTCTCTTAAGGCTCTAAAGACTTCTTAGTAAAACCTTTACTAGAAGGGCCCTATTAATTAAATAAAAACCTTATAGAAGAAGAGGAACTTTAATAGCTTATTAAATAGAAACTACTTTACTCTAGCTACACTAGCGTGATTTAAGCTTACTTTTTAAAAAAGAACTTAAATATACTACCCCCACATCACGAAGGTATCGACTATGATATTAAACTAATAACTAAAAATATACTAATATTAAGTTTACTATATAGTATGTCTCTTAAGCAGCTATAGCTTATTAAGATCTATTTAAATAACTATCTTAAATAAGAGGTTATTACTTATAGTGATGCTTTATATACTTTCTTAGTATTATTTACTAAGAAGTCTAAAAAAGAATAGCGCTTTTATGTTAACTACTGTAAGCTTAATACTATTATAAAAAAAAATACTTATCTAATCCTGCTGATTTAAAAGACTCTTACTTACCTAGTATATATAAGAGTGTTTACTAAGCTTGATATATAACAGGCCTTTTATTATATACGTTTAAATAAGAATATAAAGGACCTAACTATATTCTGTATTTAGTATAGGAATTATAAGTATTACGTGCTATTATTTAGTCTTTATAATAGCCCTATTATATTCTAGTGCTATATTAATAAAATATTTTATAGCCTACTAAATAACTTCTATACTACTTATCTTAATAATATTCTAATCTACTTTAAAGACCTGCTGTAATATGAGGAGTATGTTATTTAGATACTAAAATATTTTTAGAATATAAGTCTCTAAGTAGATATTAAAAAGAGTAAGTTTACTATTACTAGAATAAAGTTTCTAGGCCTTATTATTAGCATAAAAGGGATTTAAAAGGACCCTGAGAAGGTTACTACTATATAGGAATAGCCAGTACCTATATTAGTTAAAAGCTTATAATCTTTTCTAGAATTCTATAATTTCTATAAAGCTTTTCTAAAAGACTATAGACGTATTATTTAACTGCTTATTAAGTTACTTAAAAAAGGTATATAGCACGCCTTTAGTAAATATAAACTAATAGTCTTCTAGTAAGCTAAAGATTTAATACTATTAGATAATATCTTAGTTTATTACTTATCTTACCACTAGACGCGTATGGAGACAGACGTAAGTAATAAAGTCATTATAAAAATACTATTATAGCTTTAAGAGAATAGTCTTTAGTAACCTATAGTTTTTTACTCTAAGATTATAAGTAAGCTCTAGATAAACTATGATATATATAATAAAGAGATGTTAGCTATAATCTATAGCCTCTAAGAATAGCGCTTATAGCTTATAGGCTTATAGACTATAGAGTTATTTAGTATCTTAACTAACTACTACGTGTTAGAGTATTTCTCTATAAAATAAAAGCTTACTCCCCACCAGATACGCTAGGTAATAAGTGTAGTAAATTATTATCTAATACTTATTTATTACTTTAATATAGCTAATATAATAGCTAATGCGCTCTCGCGTAAGTAAGAGGAACTAAAGACCTAAAAAAATAAAAATAAAGCAGCCTAAACACGCGCTTTTCTTTTAGTAGAGTAAATTAATATTAGCTTTATTAAGGCTATAAGTAATAACCTAGCTGTGCTATTAATAAGAAACATACTAGCTACTAATATAATTAAAATAACTATTATTAATACTTTTATAGTCTTATCTCCTCTAAACGACCCTTACTTACTAATTAATTATATTATTGAGGTGAATTGTAGCTATGAGAGTTTATAGCTATTTTAAGAGTACATTCTCTCTAGTAACTATCTAGCATAGAAACTTAACTAAGGCCTTCTTATATACTATAGTAAGCTAGTAGTCTCTACTATATACTTCTTAAAAACTTACCTTATTTAAGCTATCTATACTACCTAGGTAACTACTTACTTAAGTAAGAGAAAAATAGATAAGCTATTTTATAACCGCTACTACTAAAGCCGCATAGGTAAAGATGTAGATAACTATATAGCTATATATAAAGCTTATAGATAGAGCTATATATTTTGTAATAAGACCTTAGGCTTACTTAAATCACTACTAATCTCTAAGCAAGTATAGTAAAATGTCTCTATAAACTTTAAGTTCTTCTCTCTAGATAAGAAAGGATATAACTGTGTTTTTATTATTATAGATTGACTAAGTAAGTACTGCTTCTTACTATCTTACTATAAAATAACTATAGCTACTTAAGTAGCTGATATGTACTATTACTACATCTAGTAAGTATTTAGTTTACTTAGGTTAATAGTCTTTAACTATAATCCTTAGTTTATCTCAGCATTTATAAATAAGCTATACTAACTAATAGGAATTAAGTAAAAGCTCTTAACGCTGTATTATCTCTAAACTAATAGAAATACTAAGGTTCTAAACCAGTACATTAACCAGCGCCTATGTCTATTTATTAACTATTATTAAGATAACTAGTTAGACCTACTGCCCTATATGGACTAGGCTCAAGCAATTTTATTATATAAGACTATAGGCTTATTACCCTATTAAATTGAGTTTAGCTACTAGCTAATCTATTACTGGAACTAGAAGGAACGTATGAAGACATTTACTATAGTCTGTAAATAGATATCTCATAAGGAAGCACAGAGCTACGCTAAAGCTTAATACAACGTAATAAAGCTAGCTATAGAGATAGCTTAATAAGGAATCGCTTAAGCATAAGAGTGATAGGCTCGACAGGCTAATAAGAAGCGCCGCGAGCCAGACTTCTCTACAGGAGATAAGGTATACATTATACCTAAGGGCTTTACTACTAGCTAACCTAGCCAGAAGCTCGACCAGCAGATGTACGGACCCTATTCTATTATAGGCATAAAGGGATACTCCTATTACCTTAAGCTGCTGCTGTACATGCGCATGCTTGACGTCTTCCACGCAGACCATCTACGGAAGGCTTCTACTTACCTACTGCCTAGCTAAATTGAACCTGAGGAACCGCCTATCAAGATCAACAGGCATCCCGAGTGGCCAGTGCAGGAAATCCTTGATAGCCGCCTATTCCATAACTGACTACAGTACAAAGCATCCTGGCTAGCTCATGACCCAGATCCTACCTGATACAACGCCCGAGGCTTTATAGGCACCCCACACAAGGTAAGAGACTACTATGAGGCCTATCTAGAGAAAGCAGGACCGCCGGCACGACTAGACGCCTGGTTGAAAGCGTACAAAGTAGAGGAGGACCTGGAAGTAACAGAGGAGAACAACAAGGCAGCTTCAAAGACAAGAGTAGTACAGAGACCGGCAAGGAGGAGACTGTAACCTAGAGACTCGGGGACAAGCCTCCCTTAAAGGGGGGGTAATGTAACGGTGCTGCTCGCTCTACTCACTATAGGCTACATAATATCGCGACTGGCTATGCTAGCCACAATCTAGCGCAGAGCCCAGAGCATAGCTAGCTCGCGCTCAGGCCATGCACCGCCCTATTTAGAGGCGAGCCCCCTTTGTACCTCTTCTCTCTCTATCTTAGTGTAGCTGAAATAGAGCTAACTTATCCTATCAATTTGCATTAATGCTACGACGCGTGAAGACCAAGCCCATCATCACACCTAGGAACTTTATTCTAGTAATAATAAACTTACTTTTCTTAATATCTATTTAAAGGCTAGTGTTTTAAAGATATTTTAATATTTAAGTAACATACTCCTTATACTATAGTAAGTCTTTAAAATAAATTAGAATATCATTAAAATAAATAATGCAAAAGTTATTAAGTAAACTATAAAGTATTTTATTAATATAGTACTAGAATATAATAGAGCTATTATAGAGACTAAATAGTAGTATATAATACTTATAGTTTCTATACTAAGTATAAAACACAGTCAGGTCCTTTATATTCTTATTTAAATATATATAATAAAAGATTTATTATATGTTAAACTTAGTGAACACTTTTATACACGCTAGTTAAATAAAAGTCTTCTAAATTAATAAAATTAGATAAGTATTTTTCTTTATAATAGTATTAAGCTTATAGTAGTTAATATAAAAGCACTACTCTTCTTTAAGCTTCTTAATAAATAATACTAGAAAAGTATATAAAGTATTACTGTAAGTAATAATACCTTATTAAAAATAATTATTTAAATAGATCTTAATAAGCTGTAGCTATTTAAAAGATATATTATATAATAGACTTAATATTAGTATATTTTTAGCTATTAGTTTAATATTATAGTTAATATTTTCACAATGCGGGGACAGTATGTCTGAGTTTTTTTTTTAAAAATAAACCTAAATTATATTAGTATAGCTAAAGTAAAATAGTTTTTATTTAATATACTACTAAAGTTTCTCTTCTCTTATAAGGTTTTTATTTACTTAATAGAGCCCTTTTAATAAAGCTTTTATTAAAAGACTTTAAAAGAAAAATTTTAAATTTAATAAACTAAGCTTATCTCTATAGTCCTAAATAAGCTTATTTATTTTATATATGCTAGTATACTTTAGTATAGTTTCCTTTTACTATACGTATATTATAAAAGTAATAACTTTTATAGTATTAATTTTAAGGCCTGCTTTAGAGAGGTTTTTGTGTAAGATAAATTAAAAATAAAAAATTTACTTACTTAGTGTTATAAGTTGCTAACTTACTAATATAAATTATACTAGTAATAAGCTATCTAATTACTTATATAACACTTAGTAGTTCCCTCACTTCTAGATCAGATAGCTTATTAGACTTAGTAGAAGTTAGTTAACTCAGTAGAGGATAGAAAGAAAGTTATACAGTAAGTTAAGGTTTAACAAAATAGTATTGAACTATTTCACTTAAGGTGTGAATCTTAATTTTAGAGTAACTATAAAGGACTAAAAGTAATCGTGAACCGTCCGACGCCTCATACTTATAGTAAATCCTCCGTGCATACATTCTGTACCAGTGTTCAGTATGTTAGATACTGTCTGAAGAGATAGAAGTGTCTGAAGCCCTTGGGCTCTTCTGTCTCTTCTATTTGCTAAGTGTCATGTGAGTCACTGCTTCTAATCCATTAGCATGGTTCCGTATTTCCGTCCTCGCTTCTTGGCCCGTGCCTTGGCCTATGCCAATGCGTCCCGTGCCCGCTTACAGTTCTTTCTTTCAAGCTCGAACATACGTTTCTATTCTAGAGCTTTATTGGCTGTTGTTGCCAGTTCCTTCAGCTCCTCAGGTGCAGTTGTCTTGCTGTTACTGTCCGTAACATTATCCCCCTCTCTCAAGTCTTCGTCTTGGAAGATAGTTTCCCCTTTCCATAAGCAGTATAAAGGTAGCAGGTCTTCTGCTCTGTGTTCTAGACTATAAGACCCTTAACTTCCTTTCTTTCCTGCGCAGCCTTCCCACGATGACACGTCCTGAGTCGTCTCTAATACGTGCTTGCCGCTTAGCTTCTCGGATCTGTAACGAACCCCACTACATGCTAACACCCTGCTCGAACTGTTCTTACCGCGGTGATAATTGCCTTATGAACTTAAGCTCTAGTCATTGTTCAGCCTGTAATAATCATAACGCGAAGTACGATTTGGTTGTGTTGCAACCTGAGTGGAACCGTCTTGATCATGATAAGGAAAAACTTCACCGTCAGCTTAAGAAGGCGCAGGACGAAGCTATTAAGACCTGTCATCATCTTCTGCTTGCTAATTAAGAGGCTTAAGCTCGAGAACGTCGTCTCCGTCGTGAGCTTGCGAAAATTAATTCCAAAGAGAAAGAGATATTTAATCAAGAGATAGCCTCTATTCGCGAAGTCCAAGTTCTTAAAGAAGCTGAAGCCTGTTCTTAGGGTCAAGAAACTCACACACCGCAACCCGCAGTGCCGGCTTCTTCCCAACCCGCTTTACTTTCTCTTTCCTTTAGTTTGGATTAGAACGCGCTGTAGTCGTCCTTTCCGTGGGATACAGCCCTTATTAGTTCGTCTGATAGTACTAGTCAATCAGCTCTGAATTGTTCTTTAGGTTCCTAATTAGCTCCCATGTATCATCTTCAGGTCCGTAATTCTTCTATCTAACCAGATACTTCTACTAATGCCTAAACTGCTGGTAGTCTAAGATTCATTAGACTTCATACTCAGTAGTATCTTCCTTAAGTTTGAATTTTGTCTATAGTTTGGCATTCAGTGGTGCTGGTTCTAATTTTGAAATATGAAAAACTAAATAAATTCTCGTGTCCTTAGGTAGTTATAGTTCGTAATTCATAGATCCTATTTATCTTTTAACCTTAAATAGTCCTAACTTGACATAATCCAGTTTTCTTAATGGTCGTTTTATTTCCAAATTTTTTTATAGTAAGAAAACTCTATCCCCTTCTCCAAAAGTTAGTCCCTTAACTTTAGATTTGTCTTTCTGCTGTTTGCTGAGAACTCCTTTCTAGGTAATTTTTCCTATTATGTCTTAGTAAAGTCACTGTAATTCGTTGACTTTTACTCTTACTAATTCTAATATCTTGTCTAGAATCTGTGGTTCTCGATAAGCCGTAGGCTCATAGCCGTAATTTACGAAAAATAGCGATTTTCCTGTAGTTAATAACTTTACAGAGTTGTATATAAACTCAGCTATCAGTAGTAGGTCAATCCAATTATCTTGTTATTCATTAACATACATTCGTAGATATTATTCCAGCGTTTAGTTTGTCCGTTCTGTTTGTCTATCCGTTTATAGGTAAAATACTATTAAGAGGTAATGTTCAGCCCCTAGCTTCCCTATAAACATTTTCCAGAATGTTAATGTAAACAATTTATCTCTATCCGTAATAAATTCTCGTGGTAACCTATGTCGTGCTATTAGTAACCTGATGAGTATAGTTACCAATTTATCTACTTTAACCTCCGTGTGTGTTAGTTTAAAGTATGCGTATTTTATAAGTTAGTTTACTATAACTAGTATCATATTATACTATTAACCTCTAAAGGTAGTTATTATCAGTATTCTTGTGATAAAATCTATTATAACTAATTCCTATAGTCAGTCTAGTAAAGGAATTAGTTACATAAGTCCATATTTCTTATATCTTAATGCTTTATTCTTTTTGCATTTAATGCATTCTAAAAGAATATCTCTAACCTTTTTTTATATCCCAGGAATCTAAAAGTGTCTGTTAATTCATTCCATAGTTTTTTTAATCTCTTAATGTCTATGTATTTTAGCTGAGTATTAATTCTTAATAAGCTTAGTCTATAATATATCTAGTACATAAATTATTTCTTAATCCAGATTCTAGTATAGTTGTCTATTATTGAATTTCCTTATCTATTTTTTCTAGGTGTTTTTAATAATGACTATTGCCCTAATATCTATTTATAAGCTTTCTAGAGATCCATCTGGTTTTTATCTAAGTATTATATTATAGATTTCTAGTATATCCCTTATATAATCTGCTTTTTAACTAAGTATGTTAGCCACCATATTTTCTTTTCCTAACTTATAAAGTATTTAAAAGTTAAATATAGAAACTAGTTCCTACTATCTAACTTATTATTAATTTAATTTCTTTATTATTGTGAATGCTGTTAGATTCTTGTGGTCTAAATATATAATAATTTAATACTTAGTTCCTTTTAAGTAATGTCTTTATTTCTTAAATGCTTAAACTATTACTAGTAATTTCTTATTATAAATATCATAGTTTAATTTAGTAGTTATAAGTTTATAAGATAAAAAGTCTACTAGATACTTACGCTTATTATTCTATACTTATAGTAGAATAGCTCCTATAGCTCCGTCTAATATATCTATATATATCTCTATTTAAAGTCATAAATTAAATATCTTTAATATTAGTAGTTGTTGGAATATCTTTTTTAGTATTCTAAAAGCGTTTTTCTTATATTATTCCCACTTAAATAATTAATCTTTCTTAAGTAATTCTGTTAAGGGTGACGTGATTTTTAAGTAATTCTTAATAAATTATCTATAGAAACTCGTAAATCCAAGAAAAGAATAAACTTTTTTTGTATTTATTAGTGTAAGCTAAGATAGAATATCTTTAACTTTATTTAGGTTAACTATTATTTTATCTTAGAATACTAAGTATCCTAAAAACTTAACTTTAGTTCTGTAGAATATATATTTCTTTATTTAAATATATAGCTTATATTCTTTAAGCTTCTTTAGTACTTTTTTAATATACTTAATATATTTCTTTAGCGTCCTATTCGTGTATATAAGCACGTTATTAAAATATACTATTATAAATACGTCTAGGTATTCCCTTAGCATATGATTAATAATTACTTAAAAAATTATTAGTATATTTATAAGTCCTATTAGCATGACTAAGTATTTAAATAGTTTATATCTTATTTTAAATACTATCATCCACTCGTGTCCCTTAGCTATTTATATTTAATAGTATTTATTCTTAATATTAAAAAGGCTAAACTATTTAGCTTCTTAGAATTTATCTATAAGTTTAGATATTAGTAGTATTAGATAATAATTCTTAACTATAGCTTTATTAAAGTGTCTATAATTAATATATAGCCTTAATTTTCTATTCTTTTTTAGTATAAAGAGTATTAGTGATGCCATTTTGCTCTAACTGGTTTATATATATCCTTTTTATTAATTTTCTTACAAGAATTTCTGTAACTCTTCTTGTTAATATATGAGTACTTAATATAATAGTCCTAGTTTCAAATCTGTTTTTTCCTTAAGCGTGATTTTATAGTCCCAGTCCTAGTATTCTAATAGTTAGTTTTTAATTTTCTTAAAGAACTATTCTCTAAATTTCTTCTAGTATTTATCTGGCATAATAAACGTAGTATTATGAAGTATTATTTTTTTTATTTATATTATAGCTCTTACTTATAGCTGTCTGTAGTAATTATTTCTAATTCCTATAATTTTTATTCTCTAATTAATTATTAGGTTCTATTATGCTAGCTAGTCTTATCCTAGAATAAAATTTTCGCTATTTAAATCTATAATCTTAATACAGCGGTTATCTGTGTAACCTGCTATTTTAATAGTTATATTCTATATTTTAAGGTTAATTAAATCTTTTTTAAATACTATTAGACTATCGTCTACGCGTTTTACTTATATAAGTTTATTTAAAACTTTAGTTAGTGTCTAGTATCTCTATATCTATTTATTTAATATAAGTATTTTACTAGGCCTACTATTTATAAGTGCTAGTATCTAATTACTATTAATATATATATTTATATATAACTTATTTTCGTATTTCCTCTAGTTCAGTTACGTGTATATAATTAATATGTTATTTCTAATCTTTAGTTCTTAACTCTCTAGTAGCTTAGTTATAGTCTACTAGTTTTCTAGTTTTTTATTTATAGTTAACTTCTAAGTAGCAGTCGCTTCTTTAGTGTTTTCTTTTTAAGTCTATAAATTAAATATCTCTAGAGTTAACATGCTTTTTTGTTAAGTATTTTATATATTTTTTTAGCTTATTCTCTATAATCCTAACATTTCCATCCTAAGAAATATTCTTGATATGTGAGTTTTTTGTGTGAGTCTGTAGCTAACTATTTTTTCTAGTAGTATTTAGCCTAGTATTATTAGCATCCTATCTAGTATTTATCCTATAATAGTTATTTATACTTATCTGAATTTAGGTCCTGTAATTCGTCTTCCGAATCTATATAAACTAGTTTTTATTATAGATTAAGTTTTTTTTTACTTACTATTTATTGTAATACTTTTCTTACCTTTAGTTCTTTAATATGTATAATGTGTTTATTCTATTTATAGTTCTTTCCTATATAGTTAGAAACTATATATATCTAGTATTTTTTTTTTATTATTCTGTTTACAGTATTATTATCTTGTATCTATAACATTAGTAAAGGGTTTTCTTCGTCCTTCTAATAATATCTAATAGGGTAATAGTATACTATATTAGTTATAACTAGCGTTAGTGCTTATTATTAAATTTTATTTATCTATATAGCTAGTTTTTATCTACTTAGTTTTTATATTACTTATTTTCTACTAATTATAATACTTATTAATATTTATATATCCTATCTCTTAAGGTAACTTCCTAGTGTTTAGTAACACAGTATTCTTCTATATAATACTCTAATTTATATATCTAATAATAATTCTAGTATACTTATTATATAATTATTATAGATATTAGTTCTTTACTTTTTTATTATCTCTGAATTCTTTCTTTGTCTAAATTTTTAATTTTCTTTCTTAAAAAGTCCTCCTTCTTGTTAAATTAGTTAATAGAATTAGTTAACTTTTTTTATAGAGTTAGTATAATATTATCTAATAGCTATTTTTTATATAGTAGTAATTATATTACTTACTTATTCCACTAAATAATTCTTAACTTACTAATATAGTATTTTATATTCTTATTTAAGATATATATAATTTTTATAGATTTAGTACTATTCTTTCTAAATTCACTGTATAATAGTCGCTTGTGTTATTGTGTTTTATACTTACTTTATTTAAACTATAGTTATTTTAATTTCTTTAGCTGTCTTAGTCTAAACATAAGCTTTCTTAACATCTAATTATTATTATTTATAATTTTTAATAAAGTGTTTCTGTTTCCTGTATTCTAAGTAGATTTTATGTGTATAGTATTTTATTTATTTTTTAACTTATTTTCCTTACCCCTTTCTAATAAATACTTATTTAATATTAATATTTATTTTATTATAGGTTTTATTATCTTTCCTATTTTTCTTAAGTATATAGGTTATTATTTTTTTACGTGTCTTTTTTTCCTACTTCTATTAGTACTACTAGTTATTAATAGTTACTATTTATTTAATAATTTTTAATAAAATGCTTGGCCGCTTTCCTCTAGAGATTTTATCCTTAATTCTATTTTTTAGTTCTTTATAGTATATCATAACTAATAGCTAATTTACTTAATTAAGTTATAATTAGATTTATTTAAACTCTATAGTATAGTTAGCTGCTGATATATATTACTTAAATTATTAAAGTTTCTAGATTACTTTAGTTTCCTTATTAATTTCTCCGAAAATAATAATTATTTCCTGCTTGAAACGTTTATAATTTTTGAAAGCTTATTATATATTATTATTATAGTTAGTTAACTCTACTACTCCTAAGTTTAAGTTTCTATTAGTAAGATAGTTTTTTACTAGTAGTTTAAACTATTATATAGCTTTACCTATTATATTTATACTAGCTACTAAAATCCAATCCTAATTAATTAGAAATAACTTTTAATTAAGTTAATAGTAAAGGTCTATTATTACTATAAAGATCTTAAGGTTATCCTAATTTCTATTAAATTTTTTAGAAGATTATATCTTTACTGTTCCTCCTTTTTAAATTACTATAGCTTGTTATTTAATTTTAAACTGCTATTATAAGTTTACTAAAGTATTTTATAACTTTATAATAGCTGTTTTTTGTTTCTAGATAATTTACTATACACTCTTCATTCCCTTAGATGTACTTCTAGTTATAGATAAAAATCTTACTATAACTTTCTTTTTACTACTACTCTCTAATAACAAGTAAAGTTCTTGTTTGTCCTTATAGTAAGTTATTATAGACTCTTAATAATTAGTTATTAGAATTCTATCTAACAGTTCTTTCTAATTTCTTGAGATGATAGTTATAATATTATAAGTTACTAACTTACTAACGTAAATTATACTAGTAATAAGCTATCTAACTGTTTATATAATACTTAATAGTTCCCTTACTTCTAGATTAGATAGCTTATTAGACTTAGTAGAAGTTAATTAACTTAGTAAAAAATAGAGAGAAAGTTATATAGTAAGTTAAGATTTAACAAAATAGTATTAAACTATTTTACTTAAGGTATAAATCTTAATTTTAGAGTAACTATAAAGAACTAAAAGTAATCGTGAACTGTTTGATGTCTTATACTTATAGTAAATCCTCCATGCATACATTCTATACTAGTGTTTAGTATATTAGATACTATTTAAAGAGATAGAAGTATCTAAAGCCCTTAGGCTCTTCTATCTCTTCTATCTACTAAATATCATATAAGTTATTACTTCTAATCTATTAGTATAGTTCTGTATTTCTGTTCTTACTTCTTGGCCTATGCCTTAGCCTATGCTAATACGTTCTATACCTACTTATAATTCTTTCTTTTAAGCTTAAATATATGTTTCTATTCTAAAGCTTTATTAGCTGTTATTACTAGTTTCTTTAGCTCTTTAGATATAGTTATTTTATTATTACTGTCCGTAATACTTAGCTCTAGCTACTATTATAAGTTAAGCAATTTTTTTATTTTTCTAAAATTCTTTTACTATGTTATATGCTGAAGTAAGTGCTAAAATAGCTTATAGATATATTATAAAATCACTATATTTATTAGCTCATCACGTTAGTTAATATTAGCTTAATATAAGAAATTAATTTTAGTTAATAAGCTATACGTTAGAATAATAATATTATACTTATAATTAATTAGCTTATTATCTAGCTATTTAAGTGTTTATTTTTTATAATTAATTAAAACACCTACGTCTTTAAACAGCTTATAGCTAATTATAAAGTTATAATAGCTAATATTATAAAAAATAAAATAAGTTAATAAGCGGTAGTTATTTAGTACTAGATTAATCTAAAAGTACTTATTTATTTATTTATTTAGTTTATTATTATAGCTAGCTAGGGGGATAGATTTTATTTAATAAGTTTTTACTTTAAGCCCTTTCTTAATAGCGTGTATATACTTTAGGTGTACTAAAATAAAACTACTAGCTTTAATATTAAAAAAACTACTTAACTTTATAACTAGTCTACTAGTAGAGATATAGTAAAGCAGGATAAAAACTAGTCTACTAAATAGTAATTAATAAAAGTTAAATTAGTTAATAGCTTTAGAAAATAACTCTAAGGAAAAAACTTCCCTTAAGATAAGTCTTTTTCTAATAGTTTCTTTATAGTAAACTAAAACTTCTTATTATTACTAGTATCCTAAGGCGTATAGAGTTTTTTATTAGTATTTATAAGCTTAATTACTTTAGCTATAGCTTAAGTAAATAGTTAATAGTTTTTTATAAAGTAACTAAGTTTTCCATAATTATAGTAACTAGCTAGCTTAAGAATAAGTATTAGTAGAATAAAGTAGCTACTATATAAATTAAGCACTTAGCTTTTAGGTAAGACTGCTAAGTTAGTAGTAGCTAAGTTTTTCTAATTCTTTTATTAATTTACTTAATAGTTTTCCTAGCGCTAAGAGCTAGCTCTCTAGTAAAATCTTAAACTAAGTTTATATACTTATTATACTAGTTATAATACTACTATCAGTAAATGCCTATTTATATATATAAAATATTTAGAAGCTTTTTATAGAATTCTTTTACTTATTAGTCTATAAATAAGCTGCGTTCTTAAGCTAGGTAAAAGAAATTACCTTAAAATATAATAAAGTTAGTAAAGTCTTTAAGGTAGAGCTTTTAGAAATTATAGTAAGTATTAAGTCTCTTATATAAGTTATTATATATATTTTTTTAGGTGATTTATTATATACTAGTAGCTAACTAGCTACTTACTCTCTTTTATTATATATATAAGTATTAAGAGGTACTAGTTAGCAGGACTCTATATATATATATATATATAAAAGATAATATTCTCTTAAGTAGCTTACTTACTAGCTTTAGTAAACTAATCTTAATTAATATATACCTTATTCTCTAGAATATTTCTCTATTAATTAAAGGTAACGTCTTTACTGTCTTTAAGTATTAGTAGATTAAGAAATTAGGTTAAGTAGCTATTACCTTAATAGCTATCTATAATAGATATAGCTAGTAAAGTAGCTAGTATATAAAGTAATACTTAAAGAGTTTAGTTACTAAGATTTTTTATATTAGAACTATTATTAAGTCCTATAGCTATTTAACTAGTCTAGTTTTAAAAAATCTATAACAGAGCTATAAAGCGTATTTTTTTTACTAATATTAATAATAATACTAGGCTAGCTTTTACAGAGAGAAAGAAGTATATATTATATATAAATTTCTTTATCTATACTTTTAGTATTTTAATCTTATTCTCTTAATTCACTACGCGTTTAAGCGTGTTATTTAGTAGCTAATAAAACTTAATAAACTTATCTCTAGCTTTATTAAGCTTAGTTTTAGCTATATGAAGCGCTTTTCCTAGTATATTAGTATAATTATAATATGTAAATACTTTAAGATAGCTATGCTCTAGCTTACTAGTAATTATTACTTAATTAAAAGTTATTAAAGTAGAAAGCATAACCTCTATTTTCTAAAACTTATAAATATTAGTTTTTTAAATAGTGCTTTTAATAGTAGCTATAAAAAGTTTCTTATTATATTATACTTAGATATAGAGCTTCTTAATGATATAGTTTTCTCTAATTATATTATTAGAATAGTACATAATGGCACACCTGAGCGACTTAAAAATAGATATATAATTATTATTAGTAGCTATTATTTTAGAATTAACTCTTATCTCTAGCGTAAAAAGCTTTCTTATAGTTCTAATCTATTTATTCTTATATATATATAAAGCTTCTAGTCTCTAGTAGGGTGAAGTAATTGGCTGATTCTCTAGTATAAAAAAAATAAGCTAGTAGTACTTACAGAAATCAGTTTCTCTAACAGGAAGAAAGTAGTTTCTAGAGAGGAAAAAAAAAAGTATTTACTAAAACTTTTATAGCTCTCTTTTAATTTAATAAATATATTATCTATTATTATAAGTCTTTTAGTTACTTATTAAATTACTCTTAAGGCCTATTACGCAGAGCTTATATAAGCTATTACTCAAGATTTTAATCATCTACTATTATAAAGCTTTTTAATAAAAATTATATAATTAATAAACTAATAACTCAGCGTAGTCATGTAATTAATTCTCTAGATATAATTATTAATAAATTAAATACTTAAGTTAATCATGTGGCTTAACCTTAATATTATATTACTATTATCTAGCTAACTTAAAGAGATTTTAGTGTAATATAATAACAGGCTTAGTCTTCACGCGTTATAATATAAATATAGGTTAATAAAATAAGGTAGCTCTATTTTAGCTATATTAAAATAAAAAGAGAAAAGATATAAAGGAGGCTTATTTCTAAATAGAATAGTATATAACCTAAGTATAAGCTAGCTATATACTAAGTTCTATACTAAATTATAGCTAATATAGTTAGTTATAATATTATATAATCTATAGCAAGCTAATTAAGCAGCACCATCACAAAAAAACTACTTTTTTTTATAAATTAAGATTCCTTTTATTATAATAAAATATTAACTTATATAGGAATTATATTTAGTTCTAATTATATACTATTAAATTGTAAAATATTTACAGAAAAAAAATTATATTATTAAATTTAAGTATATTACTAATTTATATAGCTACTAGATGCTATCTTTTAACTAAGTTAGGTATTTTATTTATTATAAAAAATAATAAGCTTATAAATCTTATTATAGTCTTTAATTTATATATAATATGTTTTCTAGTTAAGGGACTACTACTAAAATTCTTAAAAAAAGTAACTAGAATACTTTTAATTAAATATACTAATAATATTTAATATTTTTAAGTAAACTATAATATTATAAGCTGCTAAATTACTATTAGTAAAAATATACTTATTATAATTAGACTTTATAAGTGTTTAGTTAAGTCTTTTATTATATTCTAATATTATATATAACAGTAGAATAAATTCATTAAGCCTTATTATATTTAATTTTAGTATTACTAGCTAGAAGAGTATTTTTTTTAATAAATAGTTAAGTTTTTACTTTTATAATTATTTTATAAGTGTTATATAGTTTATTATAGTTATAAACTTATTTCTTTAGTATTTAGCACTAGTTTTTAATAATATTATGCTTAATACTATAGATATAATTTGTTACTAAATACATAATTTTATTTTTATTTATTCTAAAAGATAAAACTGTAGGTACTAGAATTAATATTTTTTTTAATAAACTTTAGTTTAGTAGTTTAATAAAAAACCAAATATTACTTTTTATAAAAGTTATTAAGGTAAAAGTAAAGTTTAAGAATAGTATATTCTAACTTTATATTTTAATTATATTTCTTTAGTATGTTTTAAAATAATTAATATTTTAAGCTTAAAGCTAATATATTATAGTAATAGTATAAAGTAAAGTAATAAAAAAACCAAAAAAGCACACAAGTAGTAATAGTATTAAAAAAAGAAAGTAAATAAAAAATATAAAAAGTAAATTATACACTAAAAAACAGAAGAAAATACTAGTTTAAAATCTTAATAGTTTTTTTTTTTAAATTATAACTAGAAACTAAGGCGCGTGTATTAATTATATAGATATTAAATTTTAAATTTTAATTTCACTTCTAGCTTAAAAAAAACTAGTTATTAGTAATAGTGTTTTTATAGTAAACTTATATAATACAAGCTTAGTATTCTAAAAATAGAATTTAATAATAAAAAATTTATAATACTATTCTATTTTTTAGTTAAAGCTTAGAAAAAGCTATATTACTATTTTATACTATTAAAATTACTAAGAGAACTAGAGCTTAAATTATTTACTTACTATTAATATATATACAGACTGAAAATAAATTTATTCTATATTTTCTCTAATTAGACAAAATTAAGGGGCGTATAAAGGCCTATAAAAAGTATAAAAAAAAGATAGTAATTATTATATAGTTTAAATTAAATAGCAAGTTATGTACTAGTATAAATATAATAATAATAAAAGAATTTATAAATACTCTTTACTACTAAAAGCACTAGTAGAACTATATTTAAAAAATTACTAAATATACTAAAGCATTATATGAAATAGAATCTAAAGCTAGAAAATAGCTTAAAAGTATTTTAGTAAAGTTTCTTAAATTTTCTACATAAATAACATAATTATATTAAGATAACTACTAATTTTTATATAATTACCTAGATTTTACTAAAAACGCTAGTAATCTCTATATTTCTATATAACTATAATAAACTTTTAAGTCTATTTTTTTCTTAAGCTATTATAAAGAAAAGGCTACTAAAACTAATACTAGTTATATAAAATTATACTAAAATACCAAAATACCAACATATAAACAGAAGGTGAGGTAAATATTATATTTATTAAAAAAATAATTAGTATATAAAAATATTATATAAAAGAAATACTTTTTACTATACTTAGTTATATTATTATTTTTAGTTATTATCTAATTTAAATAAATATCCCTACTAAGCTTACTTAGTATCTAAATCTAAAAAGTAATTATTAGAAAAGTTAGAGAAACCTTACTAGCTTTAAGTATTCTAAAAATTAATAATTTTAATATAATTAGAACTCTAATTAGTAAAATACTAGTATTAATAATGCTAGTTATAGAAATACTATTAGTAATAAAAATAAAGTTAGTTAGTATATAAAATTTAAATAATTATATTAAATACTATAAATGTTATTTATATTAGGCTTTAAATATAATATATAACTAGCTACTAAAGCTTTTATATATAGTTAGAAAATTTAACTATAATATAAGTTACATAATTCTTAACTACTATTTAAAGTTATTATAAAGCTAAATTATAGTAAGTATAAACTTAAGTATAAGTAATAAGAATTTTAGTATTACTATTATTAAGTATAAATTAAATGCTAGTATACTTTTTATTAATAATAAGAACTACCTAAAACTACCTAGTCTAAAGTAAAAAAAAAAGTAAAAATTTATTAAAATTACTAATAAAAATAGTTATATTAGTTAGGTTTAAATTTATTATTTAATTTAGCTTTAAAAGCATAGTTGCTAGAATAAATAAAGCTAATACTATAATACTAAAACATAACTATTAATAAAGCTAAAGTTATAATACTAGAAAATTAACTTATTATAAGTATTAAGAAGATTTTTAGAATTAAAAAGAGAATAAGAATAGAAGAGGTAGATTTTTATATTAATAATAGCTAAAGCAAAATTTAAGATTTAATAATAAAAATAATAGTATACTATTTTTTTTACTTAGGACTTATTTATCTACTCTTTTTAAGTTATACTAGTATAAATATAATAATAATAATAAACTTTGTAAATACTTTCTATTACTAAAATTACTAATAGAACTATTTCTTTTTTATAGGTATAGATTAGTTAAAAAACTTTAAATTAATAGTATAATTAACACCAAACACGTTATTTATAACTTTAATTAGGTTTTTAATAAAAAGACTATTTTTTATAATTTTTTTTATATTTTCATTTAAAAAGCTATTAAAGTCCTAAGAGATAAATAAAATTTATTTTATTTCTTTAATTTCTAATATTATTAGCCTGTTTAAACTATACTAAAGTCCTTCTTATATTTAGTAAAAATATAACTATTTCTAGATAAAAGAGTTTAATAAGCTTAGAAAGTAAACACAGCTATTTTTAAGTTTATAAATTCTAAAGACTATTAGTATTAAAAGAATTATTTTTATGCTTAAACTTCTAAAACAACATATTCTTAAAATAATTAGTTTTAATATATATATATTAAATTTATACTTTAGGAAAACTTAATTAGAATTTACCTAAAGTAATTTTAGCTATATAAGTTAAAAAATTATTTAAATTTAAAATAGTCTCTACAGCATTCTCTTACTTTTTATTTTTTTTATTATAAACTATAATTTACTATCTAGGTCTATATTAATAAAATAACTAGTATAAAGATTATTATTTATAACTTTAATAAAGCTTTTAATAAAAATACTATTTAGTAAATTTTTCTTTAAATCTTTATTATAAGCTAATCTTTTAGCTAGGTATTATCTTATTAAGTATTAAAAAAAAACTAATAGTAGAGCTAGCTAGTAGTTTTAGAAATAAAAAATTTAAATAAATTATAAACATTAACTTTTTAATAAAGCTTTTAAAATCTTTTATATATATTATGTTAAGAATAATTATAACTTTTAATATAAAGTTAACTAAACGTTAGTACTAAGAGTACTAGAGTTTTAAAAAAATAAACACTAATAAAATCCTATCTTATTTCTAAATACTTTTAAACTATATTTTTTTAATTTAACCTAAAATACCTAAAATACCTACTAATAATAACTTTAATTGTTTTTAAAATATTAATATTATGTTTACTTAGTTATATAAAATTAGCTTTATAATTTTTAAATTACTATACAGAAATTAAGTAATAATATATTAATAGTAAGTTTTTATTATTTTACTGTTCTACTATTTAGGCTTTTTTAAAGGCATAATTATTATATAATAATAACATTTATTTAACAATAAAACACTTAAAGTGTTTATAATATTATGTATTTCTAGAATATATAATCTTAAACTCTTTTTATATTCATAACTTATACTTATACGCTAGTAAAGAAGTCTAGAAAATATAATTATAATTTAAACTTTATAAAGACGTGTTTTATAGTTTTTTCTATTATTATTATTTTTTTTTTTTTTACTTGATATTATCAGCCAAGCACTATTTATAGGAAATATTAATTAAGTTTTTATATTAGTATTAGCCTTCTTTTTTGTAAGTAGTTATTATTTAATAATTTTTTTTTACTAACATATAAAATATATTAGCTATATTATAAAACTTAAGCTTATTTTTTTAATTATACTAATAAAGTTAGGCCTTATAGTACTTATAATTTTAATAGAAACTATATATAATAGTATACTAAAGTAGCTATAAAAGAAAGTTAATATATAAATCTAGTATTAACTTTTTAAAATAGTTTTACTAAATATAAAATAAATTATTTTAATTATCACAATTAGTAACTACTACTAGATAATAATAATAATAATAACTAAAGAGTTAAAAAAGCTAAAAGTAGTAGTAATTTAATAATATAATTAATAGTAGTTTAAATTAAAGCTTAAGAGTTTATAGAAATTAGATTTATAAGTAGTATATTTAGTAGCTAAAATATATAACTTTAACTAAGTAGTATGTAAATAGTATTTAAATAAAATAGTATTTATAATAAAGTCTTAAATATATAAAAAATTTAAGCTTAGTTAATATAATTTAGTAAAGCTATAACTAACTTTTTATTATAGTAACTTAAAATCTATTATTTCTCTTTATATTAATTTTAAACTAATAAAGATACTACTTGCTTTTATAATGTTTTTATCTATTAAGTTAACTCTTTTATATCTTAATAAAAGTGCTTTTTGAGATTCTATTTTTAATTAAAAGAAAACTAGAAGAGTAGTAAGATACTATAATACTACTTTAAAACTACTTTTAAAGTACTTTATAACTAGCTTTAATAAAGCTAACATTAAATTATATGATATATACTTTAATATATTTTATAAAGTTTTTTAGTATAAAAAAAAGTTTATTAGTACTTAAAGCTAAGCTAAAATATTATACCTTATATTAATATCTTTAGTAATAGTATCTAAATAGTTTTAATAATAAATAGAAATCTTTAAAATTATTTAAAATTAGTGTAATATTACCCTAATAGATTTATCTACCTTATTTAGTTTTAGAACATAAAAGATATATTTACCTGTATTTATAATCTTTATATTATTATTACTAATATTACTATACGTAACTTTCTTTTTATAAATTTATTTTTTATTAAGTTTTCTAATTTTACTAAATTAATAATTTTGCTTTTTAATACTAATATTAAGACTGTTAATAATAATAGTTATTTAATTTATACTAATATTAACTAACTTAGTATAATAATATATAAGATTATAACTAAAAAATATTATAACTTTAATTTTTTTAAAAACTAGCTATACAGCCTAGCTTGAGCTATTTAGCTAAAAAGAAAAGATTTTTTAAGTACTTATAATTTCTAGTTTAGTTCTATTATTAAAATATACTAAATTAAAACTTTTAAAAGTATATATAAGCTCTTAAATATATTAGACTTAGTATTTCTAAAATAAGTAGTAAATAAATTAAAAGGTTTTCTAAGTACTTAAATTAGTAGCATAGTATATATATATTATCTATACACTATATATTTTAAACTAAAAAGTAAATAATCTGACTATATTCTATAATACTATTAAAAGTAAGTACTTTACTAATCTATAGTAGTTACTATTTTTATAATCTACTATTTTAGTTATACTATCTCTTTTTTAAGCTTTATATATTTTATATTAATATAGTTTTAAAAACCTATAAGCACTTTTCCTATTATTATTTACATTATAATAAAAATTAAAGGCCTTTTTAAATTTAATACTATAAAACTATATTTTATATATAACTAGTATATATATACTTCAGTAGCTAGATTCTATTATACTAAATTTTTTTAAATAATACTATTTAAAGATTTTTGTATTGTAGACTTTTACTTTAATTTTATTTAAAATTCTAAGCCGAATAAAGTATAACAGCTTTATTTAATAATTATATTTTATATACTTATTTAACTTAATACTATAGATAGTAGAAAAGAATGAAGAAAGACTAAAAAATATATATAAAAAAACACAAATCTTACAGCTAGCTAGAGTTTAGAATATTAAATAAAATATTATAAGCTTATAAAAAAGAGTGTAAAGTATTATAAGATTTTAATAAAACTACTAAAGTTTAGAACTATAGTAATAACTAAAATATATATTAAGTACTATAAAGTCTTATATTACAAGCATAATACTAAAATAGTTAAGTTAAAATATAATATACTAAATTTATAAACTATAATTAAAAAAGATATAAAAGCTTATAAAGTATATAAATAATATAGCTTAAATAATAATAGTATATATACCTAGATAAAAACAGAAAGTAGATAATAATAGAAGTAAAAAATATAAAGAGTATAAATAAATAAATTAATAGAATATATGAATATTAAAAGAAATTAGACTAGTATATAGATAAGAAAATTGCTAAAAATATAATAAACCTAAGACTATATAACTATATATTAACTAGTAAATACTTGGTAATAAAGTAATATATTCTTATAAAAGTTATAAATAAATAAAGTTACCTATTTTATTATAAATACATAAAATACTTATAATTAAGTAATAAATTAAATACATTATTTAACTAACTTCTATTAATAAAAAATATTATAGTAAGAAATATTATATACTAATAGCTAGTAAAGATAAATTTATTATTTTTAAAATATTATAAGTAAATATAAATTTATAGTATAGTTTTTTAAGCTATACTATTACTATAGTACTAAATATTTTATTAAACTAGTATTTTAAGAGTTAATTATAATAAATTTATATAAATTTAAATACTAAATTAAAGTATTAAAGTTCTTATTAGTATGCTGTAAAAATTAAATAAGCTAAAAATTATAAATAATATATAGTTAATAAACTAATAAAAATAGAAACTTTTTTAGTCTTATTATAACATTTAAAATACTACCTTATTTTAATATAAATTATGTAAAGTTATTTGTAGTCTAAAACAAAAGAAAATTAAAAAAAAGTAATAAGAATATAAAAAGTTAAAGTTTTAAAAATCTTATTTTACGTTCGCTATTTTACGTAATAATTTATAGATTAGTATCTTAATATTAGTATAATAAGTAGTTATACTTTATAGTATATATTTTTATCTATTTTACTATTTTATACTTATTATTCTAATTTTAATTTTTATTATCCTAATAATAAGCTATCTTGTTTTGTATTTATTTATTAAGATGGTTTTATTCCTGTGTAGATATAAACTTAGAAATAAAATTATATTTTTAGCATTTTCTAAATTTAGTATATAGTAACTCTTAATTAGCTTTTTAATAATAAAAAGATTTAATTTAAAGACGAAATTAGTTTATTATAAGAGTATTAACTTTACTATAATTATTTAATAAATATATACTATTTTTTGTTTTATAGTTAAAAAAAAAATTCTGTTTATATCTTATTTTTATATTTTTATGTTTATGTTCTCTAGTTTTGTGTAAAGTAAAGTATTATAAGTAATAATAAACAAAAGTTTATTATAAATAGTAATTACAAATAAAAAGTAGTAAACTAACTAAAAGAAAATTATTAATATTAGTAAAAAGACATGTATAGAAATTTAATACTAAATAAAAAATAAAATAAACACTTTAAAAAGCTAAACATAAGGTAAAACTTCTAGCTAATATTATTAAAGTAATTAATAAAGCTAATAATAAAAAAGATACGTAACATTTTACGCGCAAAGTTATAAATATAATATAAGTAATTAAAATTAATAGAGACTAAGTAACTATAATAAACCTAAGTATTAATAAATTATAAGTATAAAATTTATTATATAAAAGGCATTCTCTTTAGCTTTTAAATGGTTTTTTTATATTTATTTTCCTATTTTAGAGTAACCCTCTAGAATTTGTTATATAATAAATTAATTAGACTATTACCTTATTATATCTTTAGATTATTAGAATAACTATAAAAATAAGTTACTATATAACTTTATGTTACTACTAAAGTATTTAACTTAGTATATATTTATACTTACTATGTTAAAGAGACCTATATATTATCTTTTATAGTATAGTAATAAAAACTACATAATATATTATTATATAAACACTTTAGGTATATAGAAGTTGTAGTCTATTTTATAATACTATAAATACTTATAAGTTATATAAATTATATATAATAATAATAGACTTAAGTAGTTCAGCCTTAGTACTAGTATTATTTATAGTTTAGATTATATAGTACTAATAGACACAGATCTTGAAACTATAGTACATAGTTATAAAGTTAAAGAACTAAACTAATATAAGAGTTTATATATTAAGTATTAAGATATAATTATTAAAAAAATTTAACAAAATGTGTGAACACCTTAAAGGATTTTTAATAAAAATAGAAATATACACCTACTTTAATAAAAACATTTTTTCTAAGAATTAAAACAAAATTCTTATAGCTAGTATAAATATAAAAGATAAGATTATAAACTAGTTCAAGTCCTTAGCTAGGAACTATATAAATAAGAAAACTAAAAGAGTTAAAATAACTAATAAAATAAAAACAATATTTAGAAGTTATAATACCTTTAAAACATAAATAATAATAGTTTTTAGAAAAATTAATAAAAAATAAACTACAAAATAAAAGATATAAAATCTTAAATAAATAAAATTAGTTTTAGTATATACTATAAAATTTTAATAACTATAGTTATAAATTAACTAAAATAATGTACTATTAATAGTAGCTTATTATACTAAACTTAAAAACTAAGTTAAGAATAAGTTAGTTAGAAGAAATTAACTAGATAATTTTTATACTTTTATAGAATTTACTGTATGTATAAATAATTAATAATATAAGCAAAAACTAAAGTATAAAAAAGTTAAGTAATAACTATAAGTAAAAAGAAAGCATTAATATAACAAAGTTAAATATATAATAAAATAGATATTAATAAAATTTAGATAAAAAAGCTTAAATTATAAAAAAAGCTATAAAAAAAATAGCTTATAACTCAAGAACGCAAAAAGCGGCTTAATAAAAAAATATATCTAAAATATAATAAAATTAAACACTTTATAAAAAAATACTTAAATAAGAAATTAAAGATTATAATAGTAAGAATAAAACCTAAGTCTATAAAATAAAACTAATAATAAAATAAAACTTTATTAGTTAAAGTTATTAGTAAGAAATTTAATAATAATTAATATTAGATCTATAATTTAACAAGTATTATAAAAGAAATTATAAAAAATAGTATTAAAAAACAAAACACGAACTTATAAGTGGCTAGTAATAATTAAAGAAGATATTATAAAAAGTAGTTAAAAAGTAATACTATATAGTAAGTATAGAAACAAAAAACTTTATACTTTAAGAAATTAATAAAAAATAATAGTTATTTTAGGAAATTTAATTTTTAACGTATAAGGCTTTTAAAATTATAATAATAACTATCTAGTAATAGCTACATAAAAATATGTGCTAAATTAATAAATTAAACTAATATATAAAATTAACTTATAAAACTAAGTATTAAAAAGTTATGCTAGGAGAGGAATTTTATAAATTAAAAAAATAATTAGAGTAAGTAATATTTCTATAGCATAATAGCTTTACAAAAAAAAAAGTATCATAATTCTTAATAGAGATTTAGTAAGAAAAACTATATAAAACTAAGAATTAAGAAAGAAAACACAACCTAGTTTAGCAGAAATAAAAAACTAAGCTAGAAAGTAAAAATAGTAAATATAATAAAACAAAAACACCTTTACCTATTATATAAATTAAAGATAGTAATATTTTTTAATAACTAAAAAATTAGGAATGTTAGATTTATAAGTTAGTTAACTATATAAAAAAGGCATGTATATAAGTAATATATTTAATTTAAATAGAGAAATAAAAAGAATAAAAAGTATATAAAAAAATAGTTAAAAAAAATAAAAACTAAATAAATAAGTACTAGAAACTCTAAATACTCTAATTAATATAAAAAATAAAAATAGCTAGTAGAACTATCTATACTAATAATAATACTAAAAAAAGTATACGTTAGAATATAAATATTATAAAAATAAAATAAAATAAAAATAAAATAAAAATAAAATAAAAATAAAATAAAAATAAAAAAAAAGTGTTAAAATAATATATAGTATTATAAACTCTTTTATAAAAAATACTTTCTAAAATAGAAATATTTAGTACACAGGAATAAAGTAAAAGAAAAGTATAATAAAATATTATATTTAGTATACTATTATAACTACTACTTTATATATATTAAATAAAAGTACTTTAACTTAAAAAGATAGAATTAAAAGCACAGTATATATAATTCTATATTAAAAAACTAAATAGCTACTAGTAAGAAGCTTAAGCTATTAATATAGCTATTAAAGCTTTTAGACTATAATAAGTATAACAAGAACTGTATCTTTATTTTAGTATAAGAGTAAATAGAAAATCTTTAAAAACACTAGTAAATAGTAAAGTAAACAGAATATTTATTTTAAAGTAATAAATTAAATGAAATAATATATTATACTAGAAAAAGATATATCTATTAAAGGTAAAGTAAGTAGATAATAGTATAGTAACTTTTAAAAAGAGTCTAATTAATCTAGAAACTACTATAATAGAGCTAAAAGTAACAGGCTATAAAAATATCTACTATATTAATATTCTAAATATAAAAGAGCTAAATATAATTTTAAAATAAAATTAACTCTTATTACATAATCTAATAATAGATTAATAATAAAAAACTATTTAATAGTATAATTTAGTAAGAAAAATAGTATAAATATAAAAACTAAATATAACAAATAAACACTCTAAAATAGAAAAAAAATTATATAAGATTATATAATAATTATAATAGTTATAATTATAGAATATTAAAGTAATATAAATTTAGAAATAAGCCTTAAATACTACTAAAGCCTAAATACCTTAAAAATACTAGAAATTTATATATTTATTTAGCAAAAATAAGGAAGATGTACTTCTAAAGTATTAATCTTAAAACTATAAAATACTAGTTAAGAATAAAAAGAAGTTTAAACTAAAATTAATATATTCTCTATTAAGAGTACAGTAGGAAGAATTAAAAGAGTATATTAAAAAAAATCTTAAAATATATATATATATAACTAAGTAAGAGCCTAATAGCTTTACTAATATTATTTATACTAAAAAAAAATTAAAAACTATAATTATGTATAGATTTTAAACAACTAAATTAAGTTATAATAAAGAATTAATATTTATTACTATTAATGTAAAAACTACTAGACAGACTTTAAAGAGCTTAATAGTTTAATTTATTTAATATTCATAAAAAATACTACAGAATTCAAATTAAACAAAAATATAAATAGTTAATAGTATTTAAAATAAAATATGAATTTTTAAGTATTATATTATACTATTTAAATTAACTAATGTATTAGTAATTTTTTAGGTAGTTATTAATTATACACTTTATAAATACTTAAACGTATTTATAATAGCGTACCTAAATAATATACTAGTATATACTAATAAAATACTTAAAAAACATAAAATATATATAAAAAAGTTTTTAAGAAAGTTTTAAAAGTATAATCCTTTTATTTAGCTAGAAAAATATAAATTTCACGTTACAGAAACAAAGTTCCTGGGATTTATTATTTTTAAAAATGAAATTTTAGTAGACCCTAAAAAGTTAATAAAAATACGTAATTAGCTAATACTAATAATAGTTAAAAAAAAATATAGTCTTTTTTAACATTTGTAAATTTCTATAGAAAGTTTATAAAAAAGTATTTAAAAATCACGATACCTTTAATAGAGTTAACTAAGAAAGATAATAAATTTAATTAGAAATAGAAATAATAGTAAGTATTTATAAAACTTAAGAATAAGTTTCCTCAAGTACTAATATTAAAAATATTTAATCTAGAATTATTAATTATACTAGAAATAAATATATTTAATTATATAATAAAAGTAGTCTATAGTTAATAATATAGTAATAAATATTTTTATTTAATAGATTACTTATTAAAGAAACTTACAGGCGCTAAGTTAAACTATAATATTTATAATAAAAAGCTATTAGTAATAGTAATAGTATTTAAAAAATAACAAATTTACCTTAAATAAACTAAGTATTAAATAGAGTTTTTTTTTAGATTATAAGAACTTAATAAGCTTTACTACTACAAAGAAGCTAAACTAAAGATAGATATATTAATTAAAAACACTAGTTATTTATAATTTTAAGATATTTTACGAAAATATATTAGAAAATAAAGTAGTAAACATACTTAGCTAATAACTAAGTTATATAAAGCATTAAAAACTAATACTAAACATAGTATTAATAGTAGAATTAAATAAATTTATAAGTTATAATTATTTAAAAATTATAATAATTACTAGAGTTAAAAATTACTAAATAAAAGAATTTAGAATTTTAAGTAATAAAATTTTCAGAACCTAGAATTAAAACTTACTTATATAAATAAACTTATTTATATACTAGATAAGCTATATAGAAAATTAATTATAGAAAATTATAAAGCTATTATATATAGACACTAAAAAGTAAAAAAGACTATAAAGTAAATCTCTAAGAATTTCTATATTAAAGAGTTAAAATAAAAAGTAAAGAGAGTAATTAAAGCTTATTTAGAATATAAAAAGAATAAACTAGTATAATATAAGCCTTATAATCTTTTATAACTATTAGAAGTACTAAAATTACTATAGTAGTTAGTTTTAATAAACTTTATTACAAAATTACTATTATCTAAGAAACTAGAAACAAATTGGGAATATAATATAGTACTAGTTATTATAAACAAATTAACTAAGTATATATATTTTAATTTAATTGTTATGGATTTATTAGTAAAAGAATAAGCATATAAAATTCTAAAAATAATATTCTTAAGACATGAATTACCTAAAGAGTTTATTATAAATTAAGATAAATTATTTATATTATACTTCTAAAAAACTTTATTAGCTAGATTAGGGTTAAAAAATAAGCTTTTAATAAATTTCTATTTTTAAATAAATAGGCAAATAGAGTATACTAATTAGACTTTAAAATAATATTTAAGAATATACATTAATTATTTTTAAGAGAATTAAATTAAGCTATTATTTTTAGTATAGTTTACTTATAACAGTATAAAATTATTTATAACTAATATATTATTATTTTATACTAATTACAGGTATGAGCTAACTAATTATAGAAAACTATATAATTTAAAAAAAAATTATTAAACTTAGAATAAAGCTAAACAGCTATAGAACTTATATAATAATTTTAGTAAAATTATTATTTTAAAGAACTTATAAACTACAAAGAGTGCTAATAAGTTAAGAGTTAAAAAATTAATTTTTAAAAAGAAAAATAAAGTTTTCCTACTACGTAAAAATTTAAAAATTAAATAACTAAGTAAAAAACTAAATCATATTTAAATTAGACTATTTGAAATTAGTAAAATTATTAAACTAGTTAACTATAAACTAAAACTATTATAGAATATAAGAATTTATTTAGTAGTTTATATATTATTACTTAAACTAGCACTACTAAACACACTAATAGTAATAAATATAAATATAGAGCTATATTAGTTAAAGTATAAAGTTAAAGAAATTTAAAGACTATTATATTCTATAAGTGAGCTACGCACCCAAGCGAGCTGCGCATCTTAGAATTCACCAAAATATCGAAATTTTCCACCTTAATATCTCAACAACCACTTAATGATAAATTCTAAAAATTGAAATTTGAGCTTTCATATACACATTACAGCTTTCATGAGAGTTGCATAAACATTGGTTGAGTAGTTTCTGAGATATAGCGATTTAGGAGCCAAAACGAAGCCAAATCGCTATATCTCAGAAACTACTCAACCAATGTTTATGCAACTCTCATGAAAGCTGTAATGTGTATATGAAAGCTCAAATTTCAATTTTTAGAATTTATCATTAAGTGGTTGTTGAGATATTAAGGTGGAAAATTTCGATATTTTAGTGAATTCTAAGATGCGCAGCTCGCTTGAGTGCGCAGCTCACTTATAGAATATAATATAATAATTTAGATATTAGTAAAAATACCTAGTTAAATAAAAAAACTATAGACCAAAGAAAAATACCTAAAAATCTATTAAAAACTTAAAGTAATATTTTAGAATAATTAACTAATATTATTTAGAGAATTTAGTAATACTAAATTTCAAAGAGAAGCTTATATAGCCTTTTAATTAAAAAAAAATATTTAGAAATAAATTAATAAAAGCAGTAAATAAGAATATTATAAGTTATAATAATTTAAAAGTCTTTATTTTTCTTTTTTCTTTAGATTTTGTATTTTCTTAATTAAAGTAAGCTTATAAGTAAACAGCTTGTATTTATAACTATTAACTAAAATAAACTACTTATATAATTATTACTAATAGAATTAGGATTTTAGCTTAAAGTTTTAAGTATATTTTAGTTACTCTTAAAGTTACTACTTCTTAATAAAAGACTTATTAAATTTCTAAATAGAAATTACTAGATTACATTTCTAAAAATACTTAATGTATTTAAACTAATAACTAGATAAAAAATCTACAAGGTAACAGAAATTCTTTTTTTTTTATATAAACTATATAAAGTTAGTATTAAATAATTATAATTTTAAATTAATTTCATAAAATAATAGTTACAAATAGTTAAAGACTTAACCTTAGGTATTATTAGAAGTAAAAAGAAAAAAATTCTAAAGATATTTATAACATTTTTAAAAGGATAAGCTTTTCTTATACTTAAAACCTAGAATAGAAAGAACTTTTAAGCTAAAAGTTTAAAAAGAAAGCAAGTATTACAGGTAGTAATAAGTAGAAATTTATTATAAATAATAATTATAAATAAAAAATAGTAAACTAACTAAAAGAAGATTATTAAATATTAGTAAAAAAGCACATATAGGAACTTAATACTAAATAAAAAATAAAGTAAATGCTTTAAAAAATAAGACATAAAGTAAAGCTTTTAGCTATTATTATTAAAATAATTAATAAAATTAATAGTAAAGAAAATACGTAACATCTTACATGCAAAGTTATAAGTATAATATAAATAATTAGAATTAATAGAGACTAAGTAGCTATAATAAATCTAAGTATTAACAAATTATAAATAAAGAATTTACTATATAAAAGGCGTTTTTTTTAGCTTTTAAATGGTTTTTTTTATACTTATTTTCTTATTTTAAAGTAACTCTTTAGAATTTGTTATGTAATAAATTAGTTAGATTATTATCTTATTACATTTTTATATTATTAAAATAACTATAAAAGTAAGTTATTATATAACTTTATGTTATTATTAAAGTATTTAACTTAGTATATACCTATACTTACTACATTAAAAAGACTTATATATTATCTTTTATAGTATAGTAATAAAGGCTATATAATATATTATTATATAAAAATCTTAAGTATGTAAAAGCTACAGCCTGTTTTATAATATAAAACTAGTTAATACTTTTATTACAAACTATAATAAAAAAGCAACTGTAAGTAAAAAAGCGTTATTATAAAAAATATAATATAAAAAAATATATAAAGAATACTAAAGAATAGAAGTAAACTAAAGAAAATAGAACTTATAAATAAAAGTACTTTAGAGTAAGTTTAAGTTCTATAAAAAGTAATACTTAAATAAATAATTTAGCAAAGTTAGGTAACTTAGTACAGTAAAGTATAAAAATAATAATTATAAATAAAGAAAATAAGTTTTCATCTTTTCTTATCTTTTTTAGTAGTATTTAATATACTTTTAATTAATATATAAAATATATATAAAGAATCTATTATAAGTATAAAGTATTAAATAGTTTATAATTACTTTTAATTTTTTATAGTTACTCTAAAATTAAGATTTATACCTTAAGTAAAATAGTTTAATATTATTTTATTAAATTTTAACTTATTATATTGTTTTTCTTATTTTTACTAAGTTTAATTAAACTTCTATTAAGTCTAATAAGCTATCTAATTTAAATATAAGAAAATCTAGTAATATTATATACTTAATTAAAATAACTAGTTACTAGTATAAGTTATGTTAGTAAGTTAGTAACTTATAATATTATAATTACCATCTTTTAAAAGTAGAAAAAGCTGTTAAATAAATTTTAATAACTAATTATTTAAAATTCTATAATAACTTACTATAAAAACAAATAAAAACTTTATTTATTAAAAGAAAATAGTAATAAAGAAAAAGTTATAGTAGAATTTTTATTTACTATAAAAAGTACATTAAAAGAAGTTAAGAATATATAATAAGTTATTTAAAAATAAAAAATAGCTATTATAGAATTACACAAGGCTTTTATTAATATATAGTAATAAATTAAAGTAAATAAAAAAAAGTATAGTAAAAATACACCCCTCTATAAAATTTAATAGTAATTAAAATAAACTTAAAATTTTTATAGTAATAATAAATTTCTATTATTATTTTAATTAATTATTATTTATAACTAATTAAGATTAGATTCTAGTAGTAGATATAAATATAATAAAAAGAGCTATAAAATAGTTTAAACTATTTATAAAAAACTATTTAGTAAATAAAGAACTTAACCTAGAAATAATAAAACTTAATAACTATAATAGTAATATATAAAAAGCTTTTAAAGACTATAAAAGTTTAAAAAAAAAATTTAGTTTTTAGAGAAATTAATAAAGAAATAAAAGTAATTTAAAAACTTTAATAACTTAAGTAATAAATGTTAGCAGCTAACTATATAGTAGAATTTAAATAAATTTAATTATAATTAAACTAAAAAAACTAACTATTAGTTATAATATACTATAAAGAATTAAAAAATAGATTTAAAAATAAAATATCTAAAGGCAAATAACTAAGTATATTACTTAAAATTATTAAATAAGTAGTAACTACTAATAACTATTAGTACTAATAAAAGTAAGAAAAGAAAGTATAAGTTAGACTAATAATTTATATACCTAAAAGAAATCAAAAAAACACCTAAATATATAATAAAATAAATATTAATAAGATACTTATTAATAAAAAGTAAAAAAAGTAAACTAAAAAATAAATAAAATACTACACACATAAAGCTTATTTAGAATATAAAAAACAGAGACATTTTATTAAAAACTATAAATAATAATAATTAAATGTAAAAAGAGCTTATATTTAAACTAAAATACTAAAAGAAATTAAGGTAGCTATAGTCTAAATAAAATAAGTATAAAAATAAATAATAAAAAAAGCTATTATGTAAAGAATTTAATGAGAATAATATTAAATATATAAAAGCTATATACACTTTAAATAAAAATATAAAATACTATATTAGTAAATAAAAAATTATTTAGTTAAATAACTTAATAATATAATTCCCATAATATAAGAAATAGTTATCTAATATTATAATACAAAAACTAATAAAAAAATATAAAAGTTTTATGAGATTATAAAATAAGAAAAATGACTCTTTTAAAAAAAAAACTAAAAGTTTAGACAAAAAAAAGAATTACAAGACAAAAGAAAATAAAGAACTTATATCTATAATAATTTTATAGTAAGTTTACTAGAAATATTGTTAAATATATAAATTAAAATACTACTTAAAAGAATACTATATTACTAAATACTAGAAAGTTATTTTAAGAGACAAAATATACAAATACTAATAAGTATTATAGTTAGTAGAAAATAAATAATATAAGAAACTAAATAGATAAAAACTAGCTATATAGATAAATAAGATTTACTAATAAAAATTAATATTAGTTATAACTTATATAATATACTATCACCTTGTTAAGCACTTAAAACTAAGATAAAAAGAAAAAAAAGAAAAAAAAACCTTTTTATTAATACTATAAGTACAAGATAATAACGCTGTAAATAGAATAATAAAATAAAAGTACTAAATATATGTAAATAATACTTATATAGATTTAGACTATAAATAGAAAAAACATATCATATATATTAAAAAACTAAAAATAAAGAAAATATTATAGTAATTAGTAAATAAATAGGAATTTAACCTATAACAGAAATTAATTTATATGAACTTAGAAAACAAGTTATAGAATCCAAACTTAAATAAATATAAATAATTAATATAGAATAAGTATTAACTAGAATGTTAAAAACACTAAGCTATATACTACTAAAAAAGATAGTTAGTTATAAAAGTATATTAAAAACTCACATATTAAGAATATTTCCTAGAATAGAAATGTAAGAATTATAGAGAATAAGCTAAGAATATATATAAAATACTTAATAAGAAAACATACTAACTTTAAATATGTCTAATTTATAGACCTAAAAAAAAAATACTAAGAAAACAACTACTACTTAGGAGTTAACTATAAATAAAAAACTAGAAAACTAGTAGACTATAACTAAGCTACTAAAAAACTAAGAAAACGTTAGAAAAAATATAACACTTATATATATATAACTAAACTAAAGAAAACATGAAAATAAGCTATATATAAATATATATATTAATAGTAACTAAATACTAGTACTTATAAATAGTAAAGCTAGTAAGACACTAATATTAAATAAATAGATATAAAGATACTAAATACTAACTAAAGTTTTAAATAAACTTATATAAGTAAAATGCATATATAATAGTCTAATAATATTTAGAAAAAATCTAATTAATTTTAAAATAAAAAATATAGCTATTTAAATAGTAGGTTATAGAAATAACTACTATATTAAATTTATAAATTTAGATAATAAAAATGTTATCTTAGGATGAAACTAGCTAGCATAATAAAACCTAGTAATTAATTAGAAAAAGAAAACTATAGAAATTAGGAACAACTACTATAAATAGTAATAAGTAATAATTTAAATAAAGAAAATAATTTTTTATAAAACTAAATTTATTATGCTAAAAGAATACTAAAAAGAATTTAAAGAATAGTTTTTTAAAAAAGCTAAAAACTAATTACTAGAATACTAGAACTAAAACTATAAGATTATACTTAAAGAGAAAATAAATCTAAAACTAAGACTACCATACTAATTATTTATTAATTAATAAAAAAAGCTATAATAATATTTAAATAATAACCTTAAAAAAATATATTTAAATAAGTAAAAAGCAAGATAGCATTACTAACACTCTTTATACTAAAGAAAAATTATAAGCTATAATTATGTGTTAACTATTAATATTTTAATAATATAATAATAAAGAATTACTATTTTATACTATTAATATTAAAACTTATAAATAAGCTTAAAAAAGCTAAATAGTTTAGTCTTTTTAATATTAAAAATAAATATTATTAAATAAGAACAGCTAAAGAACACAAGTGGGTAATAATTTTTAAAATAAGATATAAACTATTTAAATACTTAGTTATACTATTTAAATTTATAAACACACTATTAATATTTTAGATAATTATTAACTATATATTAAGAGAATATCTAAATGTATTTATAATAGTATATCTTAATAACATGCTTATATACATAAATAGAATACTAAAAAAATATATTAAGTATACTAAGAAAGTATTACAAAAGCTTAAGAAACACAAACTATATATTTAAATAGAAAAATATGTGTTCTATAAAATGGAAATTAAGTTCTTAAAATACTTAATATTTTAAGATAGAATAGCAGTTAACTTAAATAAAGCTAAATATATTCTATTTTAGCTAATACTAATAAACACTAAAGAAGTTTATTTTTTCCTTAAATTTATAGGGTTTTATTAATAATTTATTAAGAATTACTTAAAAATCATATCACCCTTAACAGAATTACTTAAAAAGAATTAATAATTTAAGTAAAAACAATACGAAATAATACTTTTATTATATTAAAAAAAATATTTAAAGAACTACTAATATTGAAAATATTTAGTTTTTGACTTTAAATAAAAATATATATAAATGCATTAAATGGAGCTATAGAAGCTATTTTATTATAATTATAAAATAATAAATAAAAACACTTAATAGACTCCTTATCTTATAAACTTATAACTATTAAGTTAAATTATAATATATATGATAAAAAACTATTAGTAATAGTTTAAGTATTTAAGAAATAGAGAGTATACTTAAAAAAAGCTAAATATCAAATTATTATATATTTAAATTATAAAAATCTAATAGTATTTATAATAATAAAAAAACTAAATTAATAATAAATTAAATAGTGGAAATTACTATCTACTTTTAATTTCTAAATACTTTATAAATTAGGAAAAGAAAATATAGTAGCTAATATACTTAGTTAATAAACAGACTATATAAGAGATATACTAGAGATTTATAATATAATACTTAAGTAAAAACAAGAAAGATCTCTAAAAAGCTTATAATTAGATATTAAAATAGTAGTCATTATTAAAAACACCTATAAAAAATAAATAAAGGATTTTAATAATAGATACTTATTATAATAGCCTGTTATATACTATAGTTATATAAAGTATTTTATATATAAATTACTTATTATGCTTGTAAGTTGCGTGCTATACTTTTATATATATTTTAAAAGTACTTTATAAAAGCCTTACTTCTTTTTTTTTTCTATACTTTTTTTTTTCTTTTCTTTATACTAGAGTAGCTCTAATACAGCACCTTATTACTTATAACTACTTATAATTACCTATAAGTTCATACTAGCCGTGATAACTATACTAGAATCTAGATTAAAAAATAATTTATATACTAAATATATTATAGACTAAACTTATTAAGAACTAACATTCAGCTAAAATACACAGATATTAAGGAATTAAAAAACTATAGAACGAATTAACAAACATTTCTAAATTCCTAGAATATAGAAAAAGGTTAGAACTATTCTTTTAGAGTGCATTAAGTATAAAAAGAATAAAGTATTAAGATATAAAAAGTATAAACTTATATAACTAATTTCTTTACTAAACTTACTATAAAAATTAGTTATATTAGACTTTATTATAGAAATACTAATAATAACTACCTTTTAAGGCTCGTGGTATAATATGATATTAGTTATAGTAAACTAACTTATAAAATATACATACTTTAAACCAACACACATAAAGGTTAAAGTAAATAAATTAGTAACTATACTTATTAAACTACTAATAGTATAATATAAACTACTACGAGAATTTATTACAAACAGAGATAAATTATTTATGTTAATATTCTAAAAAATGTTTATAAAAAAGCTAGGGGCTGAATACTGTTTTTTAATAATATTTTATTTATAAATAAATAGATAAATAGAACGAATAAATCAAATACTAAAATAATATTTACAAATATACGTTAATAAGTAATAATATAACTAGATTAACTTATTATTAATAACTAAGTTTATATATAACTCTGTAAAGTCATTAACTACAGGAAAATTACTATTCTTTATAAACTATAGTTATAAGTCTACAGCTTATTAAGAAGCATAGAAACTAAATAAAATATTAGAATTAGCAAGAATAAGGGTTAAAGAGTTATAATAACTTTATTAAAAGATAATAAAAAAGATTACCTAGAAAGAAAACCTCAGCAAATAATAAAAAGACAAATTTAAAATTAAGGGACTAATTTTTAAGAAAGGGCACAAGATTTTACTATTATAAAATAATTTAAAAATTAAACAACTATTAAAGAAACTAGATCACATAAAATTAGGACTATTTAAGGTTAAATAATAAATAGGACTTATAAATTATAAACTATATCTATCTAAAAACATACAGATCCACCTAGTTTTTTATATTTTATTATTAGAACTAGTACTATAAAATGCTAAACTAGAGATATATATTAAACTTAAGAAAAACACTATTAAGTATAAAGTCTAATAAATTCTAAACTACTAACAGTTTAGGCGTTAGTAGAAGTATTTAGTTAAATAAAAAAATTATAAACTTAAAGATAATATATGAAAACTAGTTAGAAACTTAAAGAATAGTTTAAAGCTAATTAACTAGTATTATTAGATAAACTAGTAAATGCTTACTCTAAAGCCGTATTTAATAAATAAGAAGAATATAAAACGTTTTACTTAAAATTAGAGAAGAAAAATAAGGCAATACTGGATACTATAGGTAGTAATATACTAAATTAATTCTAATAGTTTTACTCTTTTGTTATGGACGGTAATAGTAAGATAACTGCACCTAAAAAGCTAAGAGAGCTAACTATAACAGCTAATAAGGCTTTAAAATAAAAATATATATTTAAACTAAAAAGAAAGAATTATAAGTATGTATGGGATACTCTAGCGTAAGCTAAAGTACAAGCTAAAAAATAAGAATAGAAATATAGAACTATACTTAAGGATTAGAAGTAGTTATATATGTAATAAGCAAAGACTTAGTAAACAAAGAGCAGGTAAAAGAGATAGAAATTAAATAGACTTATTTAAGCTCTAGTAACTTTTAGTACTCTCTAGCAGTATCTAATATACTACTAATAGATATATAATGTACGTATGAAGGATTTCCTATAAATATAAGGCATAAACTAGCTCCGAGATATTTTGGATTTTTTATAGTTACTCTAAAATCGAGATCTTCTCTCTAAGTTAAGACTTAAACTTAAGTGAAATAGTTTAATACTATTTTATTAAATCTATTATATACTCTCTTTCTATTTTATGATAAAGACTAAACTCTATTCTATTAAACCTAGGGCTATCTGTTTCAGATACGGAAAAAACTAAAAACTTATTAAGTAATCAGTTAAAGTAAAGTTACTAATATAAAATATACTATTAAGTTAAGATAACTTATAACATTATAACTACCCTTTCAATATATAGGAAAGGACGTTGGATTAATTCTAATAATAAATTTCTAATTATAGTTTATAACAACCTACTATAAGGATGAATAAGAACTTTATTTATTAAGTGATAGTAGCAGTAAAGAAGAAGTTATAGTAGGATTTTTATTTACTACTAGAAGTATATCAGGAGAAACTAAGAGCGTATAATAGATTATCTAGGAATAAGAAATAGCTATCATAAAGTTACGTAATACCATAATTAGTATGTAATAATAAGTTAAAGTAGTAAGAAATAAAAGAGAAGAGACTACAAAGATCTAACCACCCTCTAAATTCAACAGAAATTAAAATAAACTTAAGATATTTATAGCTATAATAGACCTATACTATTGGTTCAACTAATCTTTATTTATAACTAACTAAAATCAGATTCTGGCAGCTGGTATGAATATGATAGAAAAGGCTATAAAATAGTTTAAACTATTTATAAAGAATTACCTAGCTAAAGGAGACCCTAATCTAGGCTTAGTAGAACTTATAAACTATAATAATAATATCAAAAAAACCTTTGAAAACTATGAGGCGTTTGAAAAGGAGTTAATTATAATTTTTAGTAAAATTAACAAAGAAATAAAAGTAATCTAGAAGCTTTAATAACTTAAGTAATAGACATCAGCAGCTAACTACATAGCAGAATTCAAGTAAATTTAATTATAACTTAATTAAGTAAACTAACCATTAGTTATAATATACTACGCAGGATTAAAGAATAGAATTAAGAATAAAATTTCATAAGAAAAGCAACCTAGTATACTTCTAAAAATTATTAAATAAGTAGTAACTATTAATAACTATTAGTACTAGAAGAAATAAGAAAAGAAAAATAACACTAGACCGATAATCCATGCACTATAAAGAAATAGAAAAAATACGTGAATCTATAACGTAATAAAAATAGACCACGTATCAATTAAGAACGTATAGATTAATAAAAGGAAATAAGATAAATATACTAGAGAATATATAAACTAATATGCGCGTAAAGTATGCCTTAGATGCGGGGAAAAAAAACACTTTATTAAAAACTATAAGCAGCAAAAAGTAGACGTTAAATAAGCTTATATCTAGACTAAGATACTAAAAGAAATTAAAGTAGCTATAGTCTAAATGGAATAAGCTAAGGATTAAATAACTAAGAAGACAATTATATAACAAATCTAGAAAGAATAATACTAGATTTATAGAAGCTATATACATCTTAGATAAGAATACAAAATACTCTATTAATAAATTAAAAATTATCTAGTAGAACAGGCTAATAATATGATTACTACTATATAAAAAATAGCTATTAGACAATATTAAGCAAGCTCTATGGAAGAAGCTAACTAATTCTATAAGATAATCCAACAGAAAAGAGGACCTTTTAAGGCGGAAAATTAGAAATTCAGATAATAATAAAATCTAAAGATAATAAAAAGTAAGAAGCTAATATCTATAATAATTTAATAGTAAGTAAACTAGAGATATTACTAGATCTATAGATTAGAATACCACATAAGAGAATATTATATTACTAAATACTAGGAGATTACTTTAGAAGATGGAATATATAAATACTAGTAAATACTATAAATAGCTAATAATAAGTAGTATAAAGAGCTTAGTAAATAGAAACTAGCCATATAGATAAATAAGATCTATAGATAAATACTAATACTAGTTATAAGTTATGCTACTTATTATCACCCTGTTGGACATCTAGAGTTAGAATAGAACTAAAATAAGAAACTAGAAAAGAAACTTACTTTATTTATTTTATAAATATAAGATAACGAAGCCGCCGAGAGATTCATATAAAAGAAATGCTAGATATATAAGGAAAAGATATATACTAAATAGAACTACAGATAAGCAGCTTATACTATAAGAGTTAAAAAACTAAAAATAAAGCAAGTATTAAAATAAATAGCATAGAAATAGAAACTTAACACAGAATAAGAGCTAATCTATATGGATTCTAAAAAAAAGCTTCAAGACCCAAAGACAGAAAAATACAAATAGTTAGACTAAGATAAGTGCTAACTAGGATGCTAATATTACTAAACTAAACACTACTAAGATAAATAGTTAGCTACAGAGTTACATACTAAATTAATAATAAAAGAATATTTCTTAAAATAGAAGTACTGAAATTATGGAGAAGAAACCCAAAGAGAATATAAATTATTACTAAAGGAAAAATACTAACTCTAATAATGCTCTATTTATAGACCTAAAGAAGAAATACTAAAGAAGCAATTAATAGTTAGAATTATACTATAGAAAAAAAACTAAAAAGCTAGTAAGTAATAACTATACTGCTAGAGAGCTAATTTAAGGTTAATATAAAAGAGTTATCACTTAACTACATAAGACTTAGATAAAAACACGAAAATAAATTATATATAGATATATATATTAATAGCTTTTAGACTCAAGCGCTTATAGATAGCAGGGCTAGTAAAATATTAATATCTAATTAATAGATATAAAGATACTATACCTTAACTAGAGTTCTAGATAAATCTGTAAGAGTAGTATATATAAATAATAGTCCAGTAACATTCAGAAAAGGTCTAATTAATCTTAAAACGAAGAATATAACTATTAAGGCAGCAGGTTACACAGATAACCGCTATATTAAAATTATAAATCTAGGTAATAAGGATTTTATATTAGAATAGGACTAGCTAGCACAATAGAATTTATTAATTAATTAGAAAATAAAGTCTATAGGATCCAGGAAGAACTATTATAGATAAATAAAAGCTATAATATAGATAAAGAAGGTAACTCTTTACGACACCACGTTTATTATATTAAACAAATACTAGAAGGAATTTAGAAGATAGTTTATAGAAAAATAAAAGAACTAGATACCAGAACACAAGGATTAGGACTATAAGATTATACTTAAGAAAAAAGAAAAACCAAGACCAGCACCATTATATCAAATATCCATTAAATAATAAGAAGAGTTATGATAATATTTAAATACTAATATTAAAAAAGGATACCTGTAGGAAAGTAAAAGTAAAGTTATATTACTAGCACTATTTATACTAAAAAAAAACAGGAAACTATAACTCTACGTGGACTATTAATAATTAAATAAAGTAATAGTTAAGAACTGCTATCTAATACCCTTAATATTAGAACTCATATATAAACTCAGAGGGGCTAAATAGTTTAGTCTGTTTAATATTAAAGATAGATACTATTAAATATAAATAGTAGACGGACATGAATGGCTAATAGCTTTTAAGATAAGTTATAGATTATATGAATATATAATTATACCTATAGGACTTACTAACGCACCAGTAACATTCCAAGCTATTATTAACTATATTCTAAGGGAATATCTAGACGTTTTTGTACTAGCATATTTTAATAATATCTTAGTATACATAAATGGAATGCTAGACGAATATATTAAGTATACTAAAAAAATATTACAGAAGCTTAAGAAACACAACTTATATATTTAAACAGAAAAATATATATTCTATAGAAAGGAGATTAAGTTTCTAGGATATATTATATCTAGAGATAGAATAGTAGTTAACCTAGATAAAGCTAAGAATATTCTATTATAGCTAACACTAATAAATATAAAAGAAGTTTATTTTTTCCTTAGATTTATGAGATTCTGTAGGTAATTTATTAAGAGTTATTTAAAAATTACAGCACCCTTAACAGAATTACTTAAAAAAAATTAATAATTTAAGTAAACAGAAAAAGAAGATAAAGCCTTTAAGAAATTAAAAAAGAAATTTAAAGAACCACTAATATTAAAAATATTTAATTTAGGACTTTAAATAGAGATATATGTAGACATATTAGACAGAGCTATAAAAGCTATCCTTTTATAAACACAAGATAATAAATAGAAATACCTAGTAGACTTCTTATCTTATAAACTTATAACTACTAAGTTAAATTATGATATTTATAATAAGAAATTATTAGTAATAGTTTAAGTATTTAAGAAATGGAAATATTACTTGGAAGGAGCTAAGTAACAGATTATTGTATATTCAAATCACAAGAATCTAACAGTATTTATAATAATAAAGAAGTTAAATTAACGACAAGTCAGATAATAAAAAATACTATTAACTTTTGATTTTTAGATACTTTATAAATTAGGGAAAGAAAACACTGTGACTGACGCACTTAGTTAATAAACAAACTATATAAAGAATATACTAGAAATCTATAACATAATACTTAAATAAAGACAAGATAGATCCTTAGGAAGCTTATAAATAGATGTTAAATCAATAGTCATTATCAAAAACACCTAGAAAAAATAAATAAGGAATTTTAATAATAGACAACTACTTTAGAATTTAGACTAAGGAATAATTTATGTACTAAATGAATTATAAATAGAGCTAATCAGAGATTAATATTCAGCCAAAATACACGGATATTAAGGAGTTGAGAAGACTATAGAATAGATTAACAGGCACTTCTAGATTCCAAGAATTTAGAGAAAGGTTAGGAATATTCTTTTAGAATATATTAAATATAAAAAGAATAAAGTATCAAGACATAAAGAGTATAGACTTATATAACTAATATCTTTACTAAATAGACTATAAGAATTAGTTATAATGGACTTTATTATAGAAATACTAATAATTACTACTTTAACAGGTCGATGGTATGATATGATACTGGTTATTATTAATAGACTAATAAAGTACGCTTACTTTAAACTAATTTATATAAAAATAAAAGTAGATAAACTGGTATTATTACTAATTAAAATACTAATCACATAATATAGCATGCTACGAGAATTCATTACAGACAGAGATAAATTATTTATATTAATATTCTAAAGAATGTTTATAGGATAACTAGGGGCTGAATATTACCTCTTAATAGTATTTTACTTATAAACAGATAGACAGATAGAATGAATAAATCAAACATTAGAATAATACTTACAAATGTATGTTAACGAATTATAAGATAACTAGATTAAGTTATTATTAATAGCTGAGTTTATATATAACTCTGCAAAGTCATTAACTATAGGGAAATTACTATTTTATGCGAACTATAGTTATAAGCCTACGGCTTATTAAGAACCACGGAAACTAAATAAAGTATTAGAATTTATAAGAAAAAGAGTTAAAGATTTATAATAACTTTATAAAAAAATCGCATAGAAAATCACCTACAAAGGTAATCTTAGTAAGTAAATTAAGAATAAATCTAAGGTTAAGAGACCAACCTTTAAAGAGGGGAATAAGATTTTCTTAAAAAAGAAAAATTTAGAAATAAAACAACCATCACGAAAACTAGATCACGTAAAATTAGGACTATTTAAGGTTAAATGATAAATAGGGCCTATAAATTATAAACTATAGCTACTTAAGAACATAAGAATTTACCTAGTTTTTTATATCTCTAAATTAGAACCAGTACCACGGGATGCTAAACTATAGATAAAACTTAAACTTAAAGAAGATATTACTAAGTATGAAGTTTAATAAATCTTAAACTACCAACAGTTTAAGCGTTAGTGGAAGTATTTAGTTAAATAAAAAAAATATAAATCTAAAGATAATACTTAGGAACTAATTAGAAACTTAAAGAATAGTTTAGAGTTAATTAACTAGTATTACTAGAGAGAGTAGTAAAAGCTTACTCTAGAGCTAAGTCTAAAGCATAAAGAAAGTATAAAACATTCTATTTAAAACTAGAGAAGAAAGACAAAACAGCACTAGATACTACAGATTATAGTATATAAACTTCTTAATTACGAGAATAAGTCTCTTCTTTCTTAAGAGACTGGACTTTATGAATAGAGGTTATCTCCTAATTAAATATTTTTTTCTCTTTAGAATCTACTTTTGCTAACTTATGATAAAGTCGTAACTCATAAGCACAGAGCTTAGAGCGCTGATTCTTAAGGGAATTAAGCTAATAACAAAGTTTTTTCTTATCACAATTAATATAATTCTATTTAGGTTGTGAAATAACTAGGTTGCATTTTATATTACGACTAGCATAAACTAAATAATAACTAAAACTTAGATTCATAAAATAATTATCGCCTTAGCAGGAACAGTTCAAGCAGGGTGTAAGTATATAATAGGGTTTATTATAAATCCGAAAAGCTAAACAGTGTACACGTATTAGAGATAACTTAAGACATGTTATTATCAAAAAGCTAGGCAGAATAAAAAGAAAATTAAAAGTCTTATAGTTTAGAGCACAGGGCAGAGGACCTATTACTTTTATATTATATATAAAAAAAAGAAACTATCTTCCAGGATAAAGACTTAGAAGAGGGGGATAATATTATAAATAGTAATAATAAAATAACTATACCTAAAGAGCTAAGGGAGCTGGCTGTAACGGCTAATAAAACTCTAAAATAAAAACATATATTTAAGCTAGAAAGAAAGAATTATAAGTATATATAGGATATTCTAGCACAAGCTAAAGTACAAGCTAAGAAGTAAGAATAGAAATATAGAACTATACTTAAGGATTAGGAGTAGTTATGCACGTGATAAGTAAAAACTTAGTAAATAAAAAGTAGATAAAAGAGATAGAAATTAAGCAGGCTTACTTAAGCTCTAGTAATCTCTAGTATTTTTTAGTAGTATTTAATATACTGCTAACAGATATATAATATACGTATAAAGGATTTCCTATAAATATAAAGCATAAACTAGCTCTAAGATATTTTAGATTCTTTATAGTTACTCTAAAATCGAGATCTTCTCTCTAAGTTAAGACTTGAACTTAAGTGAAATAGTTTAATACTATCTTATTAAATCTATTATACACTCTCTTTCTACCTTGTGATAAAGACTAAACTTTATTCTGTTAAACCTAGAGCTATCTATTCTAAATATGAAAAGAACTAAAAACTTATTAAGTAATTAGTTAGAGTAGAGTTACTAATATAAAACATACTATTAAATTAAAGCAACTTATAACATCTTTCTTCTCTATTACATGAACTTTCTTAATTGAGGTAAGTTTATACTAGAATATTTTCTTCTCTCAAGAATCTATTTAGGCTAACTTGTGATAAATTTAGAGTTTATAAGATTTTATAGCTACTAATTTCTTTTCTATAACATAAAGATAAGCACGAAAATACTCTTTATTATAATCTAACTAATTCTACTTAAGTTATAATATAATAAGATTATACTTTACGTTTTAGTTAATATACTTAGAACATTATCTAAAAGATAGATTTACTAAGTAAATATAATTATTTTTTTAGTAACAGAAATATAGAGACAGCATTTAATAACTATTTACTTAAATCTTTTTTACTAGATAGTAAGCTTATATTAAGGATAATTCTACTTAAGTCATTCTTAAGAAATTAAAAGGATAAGAAAGATATAAGAGATTTTTATGATTTCAGCTTTTATATAAAGAACTAGCTATCTTTATACTATTTATAAAAAAAAGAACAGAAAAACCTTTAGGCTAAAGGCTTAGAAAAAGGGGGTAATATTATAAACTATAATAAAAAAGTAGCTGTAAGTAAGAAGGTGTTGTTATAAAAAGTATAATATAAGAAAATATATAAGTAATACTAAAGAGTAGAAACAAACTAAAGAAAATAGAACTTATAAATAAAAGTACTTTAAAGTAAGTTTAAGTTCTATAAAGAATAGTATCTAGATAAATAATCTAGTAAGATTAGGTAACTTAGTATAGCAAAGCATAAAAATAATAATTATAAATAAGAAAAATAAGTTTTTATCTTCTCTTATTTTTTTTAGTAGTATTTAATATACTTCTAATTAGTATATAATATACACATAAAGGATTTACTATAAGTATAAAACATTAAACAGCTTATAATTACTTTTAATTCTTTATAGTTACTCTAAAATTAAGATTTATACCTTAAGTAAAATAGTTTAATACTATTCTGTTAAATTTTAACTTACTATATTACTTTCTTTATTTCTATTAAGTTTAACTAAATTTTTACTAAGTCTATTAAGCTATCTAATCTAGATATAAAGGAATTTAGTAATATTATATACTTAATTAAAATAACTAGTTACTAGTATAAGTTATATTAGTAAGTTAGTAACTTATAATAACTTTATAATTAAAAGTTAAACAGGCTACTAGTAGTTTTATTAAAATAATAAATTTAACTTTTTAATTTCTAGATTAACGTAAGTCTAATAATTTTATTTTTATTTATTTATTTTATTTTCTTTAAGATATGAAGTTGTTTAACTATTAGAGTAATTATCTATATTTTATAATAAAAAATATTATTATTTTATACTTTTTTTAATGTACTTATATTGTACCTTTTTTTTCTAATAATAGTATTATATTAAATACTAGCGTTCTTTTACTATAATATATAGTATTTATTTCTAATCTAAATAGTAAAGGCACTATTTTACTTATAATATTGTGTTTACTAATATTACTACTTTACATATAGTAAGTACTGTATTTGAATATATCTAAATAAGAGAAAATACTATAAAAAAAGTTTGCTATAAATATACTTTAAATTACTATTAAAATTTATGCTTTAGAACTTATGGTTTTTATTATATAGTAATAATAAAGTTTTACTAAGTTACTTAAAAAAATTACTATTAAGAAATAAAATAACGTTTAAAATAGTTTAGATAACTAAAAGGATAATAAAAAGAATAAAGAATCTAAGAATATTTATATTAAAAAGATAATAAGAAATCAGGTATTTTATAAGTATAAATATAAATAAACTGCTATTTATAGTTTTTTTACTTGAACAAATAGCTTTACATTTAAAATTAATAATTCTTTTAATAAAAAAAAAGGCTTTTTAAATACTTTTTCTTTTTATAGAGTATTTATAATAATTAATTTTTACTACCTATAGTATAGCTCTTCTTACTAGGTATAGTTTACTACTTAATATACTAAAAAAAAAGATTTAAGATAAGAGTAAAGCAAATAACCTTATTAAAGCTCTTATAATTCTTTAAGTATATTAGATATTAGTTTAGGTAATTAAATAACTTATTAATTAACTACTAGTAACTTTACTAGAGGTTAATATAGTAGTATATATATAAGTCTAATTTAGTCACGTGCTAAGAGGTAAATAACATGTATATATATAGTATATCTATTAACTAATTTATATAGATTATGTGCTTTATTTATGTACATAATGTGGTAGAACAAGCCCCTTTTTCCTAAAGAACTACTAATTTTAAAAGGCGATTGGGATCATCCCCTTTGTGTGTACATGTTTATAAGTAGTGAAATAAGTAGAAAGATTAACAAACCTAAAATCAATTCTTGATTAATTGTGAAGAGACTGTTTGCTTCACTTAAGGTATATTTAAAGATACCTGAGTTTGAGTGACTACACTTTCGTCTCAACTCAACCTCTTCTTATAATAATAATAGTATTACTCTTATCAATCCTAAAGGAGCTAGCATAGCAACATTAAGATGTAAATCCGACGCCTATCTAACCTTCACGCTCTCTTCTAAACGATCTCTTGAAAACCTCTGATTAATCTAAGAGGCGTGTAAATCTAGCGAAACCGCCTTCTTTAAGCGTCGTCCCTGAATCGCAGTACCTAATCAAGCCTCCACCCTTTCGACTCAGATCCACCGTCGTCAATAGGAACTTACTGCTAAAGCCCTATAAACATATCCAATTCTCTGTGACCAATCATTCATTTTACATTCCCACGCCCCTTAAACCTCCATTAATAAAGAGGATATCTTCAACCAAGTGTGCATTCACCCCCAACCTACCAAACTGCTTAAATTGTACATCCAAAACTGGCCATACGACGACCTCCTTCGCAACGTTGGCAGTCTCACTGTCGGCATGATTCTTTGGCTCAGCAATTTCATCTACGGAGGTTTACATGCCGCAGCTTGAAATGAACATTTCCCTACCACAGCTGAGAAGTGGCTATGGCGTGCCTCATGCAGCTACATTAGTTTCACTAGTAGGCTGTAGATAATCTTAAACTGGGTCGCTGCCGCTTATCCCTCATTGAACGAGTTCTGGGAGCGATGGATAGATGGGGCGAAGGGCAGAATCTAGACCATATTCCTTAAGTTTATGGTGTTGGTTTATGGGTTTAGCTTTACTACTGTGAGGATTTATCTTATTCTCAAGGCATTTATTAGTATTCGCGATCTACCGAGAAAGGCATATGATACGCCAGATTGGACGAAGATGGTTCCATATTTTTAAGATATTAGTTAAAACCACCTTCGGTATTTGTATACCGCAATTGTATATCGATTCGGTAATACCAGACCTAGAGATTCTGCCTTCAATCTTATCAGACTGAGGTTTTTAGTAGAATTGACTCTTTCCACGAGGCGCACTTCTAACTTCTCAGAACATAGAGCTCTATTTCTTGCTGCGGATTCTCATGGGCTTTAGTGAAGATAGTTAACTACAGCAAAGAATTCCGACAGGCAGCACAGTCGTTCAAAGACGCATCCATTCAACATTATTCTATTCCGTGTGATCTAAGCTCAACGAATCCATTCACACGCTCGCTGCTCTGAACGTTACAGAACTACATCCTGTGGGATTTACACGATAGCAGTCCTTGTCCTTGTCCTTGCATAGAAGATGTAATGAGACTTTCGCGCAAGTGATACAGAGATAGCGCAGGCAGCAGAGAAAATACAGATGAGAAGAAATATAAGAAGGCAGAAATATCTTGAGGACGATTTCATATTCTAACACCGTTATAGCCAGAGTTCAACCACATGCGGAAAGGGATAAAACAAATATATAGTAGGTATCAGACCGACCTTAACAGATCATTTCCCTTATAATATGTGCAAGCGTGCCCGTACTGCGCCCGGCGTCTAATCCGGAAAGAGAGGAAATATGTCATCCCACTTTATACACATCTTGCTCTTACACGCGAGCAAGCGCTGTTCGTCTGACTTCAACCACGGTCAGCAGGTTTAAAGGCGTAAGTGTCTGTCGCCTCTGCTATCTCCGCTGACATCATACTCACCATCACTTGTACTTTCGTTTCTGTCCTTGAAAGCGTCGTCCTCACTGTTGCCGGCGTTATCTGTGTTAATGGCATCATAATTAGTAACATTACGCTGCGAATTGCATATATTGGTCTTCAAGCTACAGTCACCACTTTGCTCTACGGAGCCGTGACCATCGCATAGGTCCAGCGCATCATCATAATTATATCGGCACCCGACTACCAACCATGAATTCGGCATCAATTGGGTCATGCAGATGAGTTGACTTACGTCACTAAGCAAGTCACGAACAATAGTTAACGGTTTTAGAGATAACTTTGACGACATCTCATTACAACGGACAATTGCTATTACCAACATCGCGCATTTCGGCACCTGGTAAAGGGCAATATCGGTTGCCCGACAGTCCACAGGGTCGCTTTGTCCATCGTTGATCCTACAATCATGTATTGCCCTCATTCCTAGAGAGATTGTTCAAAGAGAGTCAGACCGAGCCATAATGTCAGCTTTAAGTCCATAGAGGTGGTGTGGTGGTGACCCCTTCAGATGTCGCGATATTCTTACAGACATCGTCCTCCCTTCATGGTGTTTAGGACCAGCTCGTGATAGACTGCACCACTTATCCTCCAGCGGATGATGGCCGTGTTCATGTCGCTGAAAAGTTGCGGCATCAGTCCAACAGGAGACGTCCTGGTCCCTATTAAATTCGTCCTCACCGTTCTCCCTAATCTCGCTATCGCTGCCATGGCTTTCATCATCACCCCCATACGAATCCTGATTCACGTCTTGGTCGCCGTCCGTTCGTTTAGACGGTGAGGTTGACTGTCTTAAAGGCTCCAGCAGCTTCTTATCTGACTCATGCCTGTGGTGTTCGCCGTCCCCGCCATTCACTGAATCAAGGAGATCGCTTCGAGGTACGTCTGGGATGTTGGCGCTATTGCCTCTGCCGCCACTATCCAGGTTACCAGCATTTTGATCGTTGCTGATTCTGAGAGGCGAAATCTGGCTACCGCGGGCCGGCGGCGGCGTCGACTTTGGTGTGCATACAGGACTGGGTGTAAGGCTCTCTACCTGTGGCTGAGCCGACCGCCTCTTTGCTGAACGGGAGCCTTCCGAAGCCGGTGTTGAGGTATGGTCCAGTACTTCTAAAGAGGAGGTAATGGGAGAGCGCGGGTAGGAGTTACGTGCGGGAATGTAAGGAATTGTTGGCGAAGGAGAGAATATGATGGCATGCGCTAGGGAAATTAATTTTCTGCTCCTGCTTTCTAACTTAAAGTCTGCGCGCTTATCGTTTTTAGATCGCGCCCACCATCTCATTGATCTAGACCGGACGTTCGATAATCATTAGGTAGAGAATTGTATATCGGAGTTACTTACGATAAATTTACTACACTCTTTTATCCTCTCAATTCTTTCATGTCTGCTGCCGGGTTGGCACCCTTTCTGAACCCTCCCGAATGGCAACTTCGTCCCTGGACATTAAAATTTTAACACTTAATGACCCGCCCTGAGAAAATCTAATCGCGCTCTAAAACTAGGCCTAAAGATCATCAAAGCGCAGTAGACACTAGGGATTAGCTCTGGAGCCCCTAGGAAGCCTACTTCACGAACGAGTATACCCTATGCCGCCCAGCCTCTGACTGAGCCACCCTAGGATAATATTGAGATAGGCACTATAAGCTTGAGCAGGATGGTGATGATGGTAGAGAATCCGTATCATATGATGAAGAACATGGAGGAGAAAAGGCAGCAAGATTAGGAAATGATAACCCTTCTAGAGGCGCAAAACATGATCATATCGGTATTGAGGGTAATGGCTAAATTGATTGCATTGATGAATGAGCAGAAGCGGGAACAAACCAGACTGATGGCGGCAATGGACGAACAGAAGCAGGAACAGGCGACTCAAATCGAGACTCTGAAAAGAACCTTCATCCGGGAGATGGAAGCACTCAAAGCAGACGTCGAGAGATTGACGGAAAAGGTTGAAACCCATCCATTCAACGCCCAATCACTACTGAACGCATCTCCGTCATACGCTGATGTGGCGCGCACACCGCCGAGTAGTCAACCGAGCAACCTACAAACCCTTTCCACATATACGACACCATCGGCGATGACCGACACGCTGCTGCACGGGTGAAGCAGCTAGATGGGTTTGAGCTACAAACTATGAGACGTGCGTTCTGGGGCTTCTCGATGCCAGTATTGTTCGGCTGCTATTTGTTATTTCTTTTAATGTGATCGTGTGGCAGCTTGCCTGGGAGTTCAGGAATAATAGAAGGGGAGGAGCGAAGGGGATGCTGCAGCTTGAAGATGTAATAGGAGACAGAGTTTCAGATCTTTTATCTTAAATAACTGCTTAAATATATGTTGCGGTGGGAATGCAGCCGTTTTTGAGGGGTTTTAGCCGCCGCTTTTAGCGCTATTTCCATTTTGCCTAGAACGTGATCCGTGGCCACCTATCGATAGCATCTAAGAAGCATGTTTATATTAGAAACTTGGTTGCATTGGGAGCTTTTTTGCGGATTTCGTACAGCATGCGACGCCTTCGGACTTTTTGTCTACGTGAATTATCTTGAACATGAAAGGCGATACCAATTTTTCAATGCATGAGACCCTTGTAGCCTATGTTCGCATCCTTCTCTGTACTCAAGTACCTTCATGCGAATGTCAAATTTGCTATCAAGCAATCGTAAATATGATCCTTGTTCTTGTTGGGCAGAGCTCCTTCGGCGTCCTGTGCTAGCTGCGGGTCTTTTAGGCATGCATTACCCCGCAGCTTCCAGGCACGCTTTTTTAAGTTTCAAAGATCTCAAGTCACGCCGTTAGGCAATAGCGTATTGGATAAATTCGAGAGCGGGAGAAGCCATCACAGCGAAGGATCACACCTGAAAGATACCAGAGTTTTTCAAAGGCTGACGCAGAAGGATGTGATAAAGTGATGAGAAGACGCATCTGTGCTTGGCTCAAGAATAATACAGGGAAGTGCTTCGTGGAAATAATGAAGTCTGAATCGTTCCATTCGACTTCATCAAGAACATGCTCATTCAAAAGGAGGACCACTCCTGTCATTTACGATAAATGAGGGTGATGCCTAGCTTTTCCGTCATAGTCCAACAATTATCCCACATCCAGCTTCCATCATCTTGGGATTCTTGACCAAATCTTCTAAGCGTATTCGATGCTCTTCGTAAAATACACGGTGCCTCATTGCCATTTTATACCAAATTTGGCTTGACTTCTGGTCTTTCCGTCGAGCCCTGGCGGGCATCTAAAATTGTAGTCAGTGTACAGCTTCCATGATAAGGCTAAAGTACGTACTAGCAATGTGTGTGATGAGAGTTTGAATTGGCAGCACAAACATAAACATGGATAGTAACTGGCCCAAATCCCATGTTTCGTCTGTTCTACTTTGTGTCAAGCTAAATATTAAGGCTGCAAGAGAAAAAGCCCACAACACACCCAGGAAAACAGGGGCAGTGCTCCAAGGAAAGAGCAGCTCTGCTGCCCACCACAGGAAAGTCTTTCGCTGAACTGAGGTCGTGCCCACATAGGCATCGCAGAATTTCCGGGCAAAACGAGTTACAAGTCGCCGAACAAACGCATAAGGGTTGAGTCGTCCTAAGAGCGAGTACGATGTAAGGGCAGATAACAAACGACGAATTTTCGTAGCTCCTCTCCACTCCTGAACACTCTCAGCCAAGTCTTCTCCCGAAGCGATAGCATCTCGAACTCTAGTCGCGTCGTCAGATAGAAATATGGGAAGGTAGGTGACGAGATAAATCCATGTGACCCCAACGACTTCGATTGATACGGCACCATACCAGAACTTGATAACGGGAGTGATCTTCGCTGACCCTGACTTCGGGCCCTGTAACATGCGCACCGCAACTCTCAGCCATAGAGCGTAAATGGCGTACATTATGACTACCCTGGCAGTCGCCAGACCTCTGTGCTTGCGGAAGTACTTGCGTAAGGTCAACAGAGTTGTCGCATGCGTCAAGCTAGAAAAGGCAACAACATCCGCGGCGTGCCAAAGGCTATCAGCCCCACAAATCACCGAGCAATCGAGATACTTGATATAGGCCAAAACGAAAAGTACGAGAGTTGTCATAAGTTGCTGATCTGAGAGCTGAAGGAGGAAATCTTCGAGGATCTCGACCCAGAATCTGGCAGGGTTCTCAAGGCCATGTGGGCTCGCTCGTTGGAGGAGTCTTGGCTGTTCCCCTTTTGATAGAGATATTATCGGGTGAAGCCAGAGAGTGGTGTAGGAGGCGATGACCGTGAGACTCCCGGTTAATATAAATCCGCCGACCACCTTTGCTGAATTAGAGAGAAGATCATCTATCTCGCATATGCACTTACACCTGGTCCAGCGATGTTCGCGTCTGAGAATTTTGGATCGACATTCCTGCAGTCACAGCCTTGATGATTGGGCTCAGACCCCATAGCGTCGGGAGGTAGTGCAAGCGAATTGAAGTTGACCAGCAACGGGGCACGCAATCCTGTGCGTTGCTTATATAGTGCTGTACCCTATCCGAGACGCTTGGAGAGCGCCAGGGCAGAATTTTCATCTGGAGATTTTGTGGCCTAGAAAGTTCCATTGGGAGGCTGTTTTCTGCCTTGCCAATCTGTCTTCCACGATGCACACACGGCATCTTCCGACAGCCCTAAAGCCAAGGCAGACATATATCCCCATCGCTTCTATCCTCTTCCTTCAACCCTTCGCTACTAGTAGTCGCTGATGCTGGCGGGGAGGCTCCAGAAGTGGGCAGTGTAGTTGGTGCTGGCGGTGTGGACGCGAAAGATAGATGAGGCTTCCATGGCGGTGATGGTGATGTCGGCAATGGCGAAACGCAACGGCGGCGTATGAGGGACGGACAGGAGAAACCGGGCGAGGAGAGGAGGGCGACGGCTGGGTAGGTGTATCGATTGAGGGAGGGGGAGGAGTGGCAGCAACGTATTCTGATGATGGGCGGTCTCGGAGCGGGATCATGGAAGGTGCTGGTGAAGGTGCTGATGGTGACAATACCTCTGGGGTTCGAGAACGAGGGCGGCTAGCCGGTGTGCAGGTGTCAGAAACATTGTTGCTCATATCGAGTACCGTATCTGCTAAGAGGCGATTCTCCTTGTGAGAGTCGAGTGGTAGTGGTGGCTTAAAAAGGTGTGACTGGATCGGCCATACTCCCTGTTTGTCTTCGGTATCGGCAAATATTTTGCCGCCATCCTTACCCCTCTGGCCCAAGCGCCGCCTTGTCCTCCAAGCTGCAGCTGCCCCGATTCAGTCGCTCTTGCCCCTCTTCACTAGCTGGAATAGCTGGTTAAATATGTGAGTTGTGAAAAGGCCGCCTAGTTTGACGGGATTGCCCGCTGATTTTCGAGGCGTTTTCATCTATGGCTATCAGAAGCTGACAAGATTGCCCATGCCGTTGTTTGACGCTTAACTTAGCTCGGTAAGGCTGGTGCCAAGAGATCTGCTTCCGGGGTGGGTAAAATCTCAGCGGCGCGGTTGGAGGGGAAGTCGGTGTGGTGTAGCCGGAGCAGGTCGGCCACCCTCCCTGCTAGCATTGGCAGACTGAGGAGCTGGAGGCTGTCCAATGCGAGCCTAGCCCGTTTTGGATCCCGCTTCCCTTTCAGGATTCCGCCTGGCACGGCACCAGCTGTACTTTTGCCATTAGGGCATAGCAATCTTTCTCCATGCTTCGCGCTTAGAGTGAAGGAACGATGGGATGTAGAGGGCAGTGAGACAGGAAGGGGTGCTCTACGTCCAGAATTTCAATAATTGTAGATTAACTTAATATAGAATAACCTGGGAGCAACACCTATAGACAACGTTTGCGAAGCTACGCGTAATGGATGAGCTATTACAGAAGGGGGTCTGCCTAGGTAGCGAACGAGAGCGTTGAAGAAAGGGAGGGCCAGAACGCCCTCGGAATCTCGTTTTGGCTTAGCGTCAAGCCTGACAAACAAACATGTACTGTGGTAGCTTGTGTGCGGGAGAACATAAAAGGAGGCCATAGTGCCAGAGCAATTCTTCTCTTTTCTCCTTACCCGGGATTTAATCCGTTGTATCGCTTCCGACTACTAGATTTACAGGCATCTTTTACGTCGTTTTCCACCAGTTACTCCGTGATCCTCTTCTTTTTGTAGCGGAGTGACTGGGGTGGAAGGTCCAGGCGGTTCCCAGCCATCACGATAAGGCTATGGACCACTGGACCAGCCCTCCCAGCGATCGCGATGATCATGCCAACGACAATGAGCATCTTACGCACACCAGTTTCCCAAGCTTCGAGAACGATTCGGATCTCGGCATTTTTCAGGGATCGGATATTGCGAGTGTTCCATTGTGATGGATGCGGCTATCTGCTCTCTTCTCCAGCTTATCCCTGTCCGCTCTGCTCTTCGAACGACAATCATTTCGAGGCCAACCAAGGGCCGCCTCATCAGGATCCCAATCAACCCGCGGATGAATTTCTTTTCGACGACTCTGACGTCGAGAGGTCTGAAGCTCATCAAGGAATAGTGGCCGACCGATCAGTTCTACCATACAACAACCAAGCGACAATCGGGTACCACAACGGTTGGGTGGGATCGCACGCTGAGACAATTAATCCCATGTACTTGGTTGGGACTGAAACTGTTGCCACTTCTTCCATTAATCAGCTCCCCCTGACTTCCGCAAGGTCTAAGTCTGCCTATGTTCCATTTCGGGTCTTTAATGAAGAGTGGAGCGAGATTTCTCAAAAGCCAGACTGGGAAGGACCGCGAAAGAAACGGGAACATCCCCAAAGAAAGTGGGGCACGGCATGTGGAGAGTGCAAGAGCAGGAAAAAAAGGGTATATAGTATTGACACCCTTCGTTCCAGTGAATGCTAACTCGGTATCTTGCTAGTGTGATCATCCCGACGCTGAGGGCCCCCCCGGGGGGGGAACAGGAGTCTCCGCCCCTTCGCTCATTTCTCGATCGTTTGGAAGTGTCCAACATCAACTGCACCTGATGCTGGGTTACTTGCGTCAATTTTTGCGGCGGCTACCGTGGTTAAGGTATCCAAGGCCAGCTGCAAAGAACCATCTAGTTATCATGGAGATACCTCGATATACGCTTGTCGACTGCGAGGAATTCTCATTGCTACCGTTGCTAGAGATCAAACCCTTGCGGCCTCACTTATGGACCTTCTGTAAAGAGTTGGATCAAGACATGTTTGATCTCGCTCTAGTTCATTCTGGGTGTGGAAAGCGCACATTTTGGCCTCGCAGATTACCGACCATTCCGCGCATTGATGGGCTGACTTCACACGGTCGAGGGGCATGGTGGACAACGCTCTGTGCAGCGCTGTTCACCAGGGGTGGATGTGGGTTACTGTAAAGAGAGTGGAGATGGCACTACGGTCTCGGGCCCAGATGCCTGTATACTGGCCTTGATGGTAGCCTCTTAGTGAGAAATAAACGCAACTCCACTTGCCGAACTTTTGTGCACTCTTAAAATCATTACATTTACTCTGACCGCTTATGTCCTTTGCAAAAACTAAAACCGTAGTAGAGGAGGCGACTCTCTCGCATCTCAGCCTCAGCTCATCCTTGTCGCCAAGGTCAATCTCGCTGCTTATTTTCACCCTCCCATCTCCCTTATTACTAGTTCTTTGAGCTTTTTGAGTTATTGGGGAGACTTGTGTTTTTCATGTATCTAGTCTGGCCGGATCGACAGCTCACTGAGTTCAACGCACCCAGGTTACGTACAACCTCGCGGAGCTCCTCGAACTACTACTCATCGAGCCGTCGATTAGCCTGCGCCACCAAATAAGCATATTCTGTTTACCTCAAGATTGACGCTGCCGATGAAGTGCATAGAAAGCTCAAATGATCGAAACGTTGGATTAGTTAGCGCCTGCTCTTTCTTAGGGCTTTGAAATGCCTTCTGACTGCCCATGCCCCTTCAAAACTGTTAGTCCCACATGTCTCTCTATGCTCAGCAAATCCCAGATCTAACATATAGGCAGTTGCCCTTTCCGAAAATGAGCTGTACATGCATGATTCGGAAGTGGCAGACTAGCCAATTCTAATAGGTTCCGAAAGTGAAAAAAACACCCAGTAAGCCTTGTTTCGGAGCGTTTGTTGTCCGGGGCTAACCATACTGGTAGAATTGGGCCGACGAAGGGTAGAGATTTGGTTGAACCGGCTTCATATAAGCCAGGACATTGGGTGGGGTGCCATAATATAGGTGCTGTCTATTGGAGCAGCCACCTGAGTTGGCATGTCAGGAGCGGGCGCTTGCGATGCGAACGATTGGTAACGAAGAGAGGGCTGGGGGAGAGGCCCGAGCGTCCAGATGCGGGGCTAGAGGATCGGCGAACTTCGGGACCTGGAAAAACTGGAGGTCCGAGCCATGTGACCACGTTAGCGAAACTCTTGGCTTGAGGGAACCCTCCCTCGTCTCTTTCCCAACCGCTCACCACCTCTGACACTCTCCCACTTGCCATCACCCTTCAATATGCCACTAATTCTAGCCGAGGAGCTGGACACTTTGACTGTCTAGGACATTCAGGAATGGGATTGGCGAGCAGGCAATGGAACCCGCGTGTAAGTTGGGGATTGCCCTTATTTGGCACGCATCTCTTAGACTAACGCAGAATCATCTTTTAAGATATATAGACGTCATTGACAAGTGTAATTTAACAAAAGAGCGGTTGACACGACTGCAGTAAGTTTCTTGTTTGACCGTCCGGGGACTCCGTTAATAGTTCTTGCGAGGATGCCTTGAGCGTCAAAGATATGCACTCCCCGAATCCCACACTGTGGATGTAGATGAGCTTAATGCGAAACTGCGGTAAGTGAGATACACGCTCGATGTTAAGCTTGTACCACACTAACTGCTCAAATCAATGCAGGCAAATCTCCCCAAGACGTTCTCCTTCCCCGAGCGATACGGCCAGTACCCCTATAACTACTATTGGAGGCGTCGAATATACATGGGAAGAGCTTACAGAGATGACCCGGATTGGTGCCTACGAGAAATATCAGGACTTGAAGAACATGGGGGGCAGGCCTTCTCGCGAGATAAACCCCGACCCCGGTCCCTGTCCCCCTTGGAAATCGGTTGTAGACAAAAGGCACTCAATCAATTTCAAGTTTCGAACAAACGAAAGGAATGCCAGGAACTCTATCGTCCGCTTCTGCCTCTTCTCAGCTCAATCCGTTGTGTCCATTGGGGTCCAATAACATCTTGGATGTGCGGTCCCAGCTCCTGATACGAGCATGCCCCTTGTCCACTATGAATTTGTGTGCTCCGAGATCGTTGAGATCGTCGAGATTCGGTCGACCCGAAGAGGATGTTTGAGACGCGGCCATAATGAGGAACCACACCTTTGCTGGAGGGTACAGGTCTGTAGGAGAGAGGGACGGTGCGTCGCTTTGCAGGCGGCGGCTGGGTTACGCAAGCGCAGAGCTTTCAGAGCGGGCGCGCTTCTTCGGCATTAACTAGTGGCGTCTGGGCATATCAAGAAAGGATAGGGCGTTGTCGTGATACGCGGATGAGATGGTACTGCCTAAGCCATCAGTGAGGAAGGGGGGAACAGCACTGGTACTGTGGTATCCGGGATAAGTTTGTGACTTCCGAGGTTCCCCCGAGGCCCTGAGAGGGCTCATTGCCACACGTAAATCGCCCCTCATTGGCTAATCTTGTTCACCTGTGAGCACTAACAGCAGAGTTGGCCAATCAAAGCTAGACCTCGCAGCCAACCCAATGAGCTTTGAGAGTCGCAAAACTTATCCCAGATACCACAGTAGTGTTCCGTTTCGGGGCTTTGGGTCTGTTTCTTGGTGCAATTCTAAATTTAGATTTGAGGCGGACTTCTCCATCTTGGCAAGACCGCTTGTGCTGCTTCGCCCGCACACCACACGGCATTGCCCTCCAGACATCTCAACCCTCAAACCTATCTTAAGGGCCTTTGAGTTGTTTAACTTAATGACAGATCTACGCTTAGAGCTCCATGTAGCGGAGGCTAAGCGTGAGTAAAATTACTAATAGAATATATGTGTTGGTGAAAAGGCCGCCTAATTTAGAGGGATTGCCTGCTCACTTTCGAGGCCTTCTCATCCGTATCCATACTGACGGGATAAGCGAAGGGCCCAAATGTGGGATGTGGCTGTGCCCGATTCAATAGGGCACGTCCATGAAGTAATACGTTGCACCCTGACTAAGCAGAACACGGTGTCGTCTCAACTCCATCAACTCAACTCCCTTAATGAGTGAGTGCTCTAAATCATCTAGAGCCTTGTAGATTTACGCCCAAATAAGAGATTCACCGGTTATTTAAGCCTGATATTATAAGATTTCGTTGAGAAATGGTGGATTCTCTACAGTCCTATCTCAATTTGTGTGGTATGGAGGAAGCTTAGTCATGGTGCAACGAATTATTTCACCGGGGTGAGGGTCCAGTTCTGGGACTGTGGCTAGTGGCGTTAGTTGGATGTGGCGCGCTTAACCACAACGCATAAAGATTGGCTGGTGGAAGAGAGACGTCTGATAGGCTGGTCATGGCGCTTCTATGCGCGTTCTTCCACCAGCCAATCTTTGTGCATACACATCTGCATGCATAATGCCACAACATCCAGTGAGTAGTATTCTTAACCAATTATTCGTGCCATTCTCGAGGAGCGGGATGTACAGACCCTGCTTCCCTGGAATGGGGCGTAAATGCTGCGCCCAGTCGTACGCTTCATTGCTTCATTGCTTTTCGGTTAGTCAAAGAGGTATGCGGTGGCTGTTGCTCAGCCACGCTTGCAATTTACAGTATAAAAGAGGGCCCTTTCACCCAGAGGCTGCTGGACCTGATCTCAGCCTCCTTATCTGATTATTGTATTTTCTATCTAAAATTCTACATCCCCTATTGAAGAGAACATCATCAGGAAAAAAATTCGTGGCTAAGAATTTTGTGTTCCTGCTATTCTAGCATTTCCGGCATTTTCAAGCATTTAGCAGCATTTGGCTGCTAAATGCGACTCCACCCATGACTTTGCTGCAAACTGCGGCTAATTGCAACTTTATTCAAGCATTTAGCAGCATTTAGCTGCTAAACGCTCCTCTACTCATGACTCTGCTGCAAACTGCAGCTAATTGCAACTTCAACTTAAAGTTGCAATTCACGGCTAAAGATTTTGTGTTCGCGCCATTCTAGCATTTCCGGCATTTTCAAGCATTTAGCAGCATTTGGCCGCTAAATGCTACTCCACTCATAACTCGGCAGCATTTAGCTGCTAAACGCGACTCCTTCCACAACTCTTCTGCTAGAAAGTACAGCTAATTACGACTTTAACTATCAGTATGCAGCAAGATGCTATAAAATGCTATTAAATGCTGTAATATACTATACTCTCCTCCCAAATTCTATACCATTTTACTTGTATAATAGTCTAGTTTTTGCCTATCCACTTTCTAAAATTTATTACCAATATCTACAGGCGCTGCAAGCCTGCAAAGTTACCATTTTCTGTCCATGCGCGCTAAGTTTCTTCGTACGCGAAGAGCTGAACTTAGTCTTCTGTTCAGCTCTAACAGAATTTTCTTCCCTCTGTCCTCCTTCCTTCATATACCTATACCAAGCTGATATTTGGGTCCACCAAGCCCTTTACTAACCTGTTCACTAACGTGTATCTAGACCTGCACTGAGCTGCCTCTAGAGCTCTGTACCGAGCTGCCTCCAGAGCTCTGCACCGAGCTGCCTCCAGAGCTCTGCACCGAGCTGCCTCCAGAGCCATACACTGAGCTGCCTCCAGAGCTCTGCACCGAGCTGCCTTCAGAGCCATACACTGAGCTGCCTCCAGAGCTCTGCACCGAGCTGCCTTCAGAGCCATACACTGAGCTGCCTCCAGAGCTCTGCACCGAGCTGCCTCCAGAGCCATACACTGAGCTGCCTCCAGAGCTCTGTGAGCTGCCTCCAGAGCTCTGTACCGAGCTGCCTCCAGAGCTCTGCACCGAGCTGCCTTCAGAGCCATACACTGAGCTGCCTCCAGAGCTCTGCACCGAGCTGCCTTCAGAGCCATACACTGAGCTGCCTCCAGAGCTCTGCACCGAGCTGCCTCCAGAGCCATACACTGAGCTGCCTCCAGAGCTCTGTACCGAGCTGCCTCCAGAGCTCTGCACTGAGCTGCCTCCAGAGCCATACACCGAGCTGCCTCCAGAGCCATACACCGAGCTGCCTCCAGGGCTCTGCACCGAGCTGCCTCCAGGGCTCTGCACCGAGCTGCCTCCACCGAGCTGCCCCTAGAGCCGTACACCGAGTTGCCTCTTGAGCCCTACACCAAGCTACCCTAAGAGCTCTACATTGAATTCAAATTGGGCTCCCCGTAGGGGGAAGGGGGGTTTAAGGGGGTCTCCCCCTTGATATTCCGATTCAATGTAGGAGCCAAATCCGATTCAATGTAGGAGCCAAATCCGATTGTAGGAGCCAAATCCGATTCAATGTAGGAGCCAAATCCGATTCAATGTAGGAGCCAATTCCATATTAATATTAGAGTAGGCACAGAGAGTACTTCAGGCGGATTGGAAAGGGGGGGGTGAATGGAGCTTGTACAGTATTTCATTGCCTTGTATGGTAAGTTACTAGTAGCTAGTAATTTAGAACTGTGCTTTGAAATGTACGTACTACGTGTAAGAAATAAACTAGATATGTAGTATCTTAGAAAGCGTTAAATTTACAAAATGTGCATAATGTGCATAATGTGCATAATGTGCATAATGAACAAATCATGCAAATATTACAAACGGTAATAAAAGCTTTAGAGGATATAATCGCGCATTTTGTAGCATCTTGTAAGACGGTATTGCGTTTGGCGGCTTGATGCCGCTTTAGAGTCGAGACCATGAGCTACAGGGCGTGGTGCGCAAAATGCGCAAATGGCCGCCAAATGCGGCTAAATGCTGTAAAAATGCCACCAATTTTTTTCCTGACGATCCTAAGAAATTAAGTATGTTAAAGAAACGTAAGGCTTTATAAGACCTCTCTCTAAATACCTCTACTATCACAAATTTTACCGCGTTACCGGAGAAAAGAGTTGATAGAAAATTTAGGGCTTAAAGGTAATATAAAATGTCTCTAGACTTTTTCTTAATAACCCACCCCTCATTTACTAGTTAACCTTAACGGAATTTAGTTTCTAGAACGTTTAATCTTAAGGTATACACTATTAGATAGGTTACTACCCTCCTGCTAGAGCTAGTAGTAGTAACTATAATACTTAATAAAAAATATAAGTAGTTTTATAACTTTAAAAAACCTTTTATAAACTAAAATATATATATATAGAATTATATTAAAGAACATAATATAGTTATTATGTTGCTTCTAGTAGGAATTTATGGCATAATATCTACTATAACTACTATATTATTTATGTTTTTTTTTTTCTATAAAATTAAGTTAAGCTTATAATAGGCATTAGAGCTAAGATTACTAAATTAAAATAAAATTAGAATATTTAGCTTAGTAACATTATTATTAGTTTACTAAATAAATAAAGTACTAGAATTATTTAATACAACTTTAGAAAAGCAAAGACAGTAGGTTAATTTAAGTATATAGGTAATTTTAATATACTATTAAAAATATTTCTAAAGATATTAGTAAAACTTTAAGTATAATATAAACTTAAACTATCTAAAGTACCCGAAATTCTAGAAGAAATGCTAAGAAATAATTCTTATATAATTAAAATAAAATAAAAGAAACCTAGCTACGTATATTAAAGAAAGTAAAATAATAAATTATTTAAAATAAATTATAAGCATACTAAAGGCTTTAACTATAGAAAGTATAATTTTTAATAAAAAATAGTACATAATTTATAAAACTTAAAAAAACTAGAAATCTACTATAGTATTATTACTTTTAGTAACTAATTTATTAAGAATAGTTTTATAAAAGACTTTGTAGTTTAAGAAATAGATAAAAAATACATTTATTTTAAGATAAAAGCAGCTAGGCTAATAAATAGCTTTTTTTATTTTATTATTAGAAAAATTTATAATTACGCAGACTCTTATAAAAATAATTAATAGTAATAATATACTATTATAACTATTACTGTGTATACAAAAAAGTTTCTAGATATTATTTTAGAAAAAGATTTAAAGAAAACATAAAATACTATTAACACTTTAAAAGAAAGTTAGTTAGCTTAATTTTATTCTAGAAATATTATAAATAATAATATACATAGCTTTATAATTTGTAATTAGTATTAAAAATACTATAAAAAACACTAAATATAATATTAATAAATTTAATTATAATAGCTGTTAGTAGAAGGTTATTTAGTAGCTATTTACTTTAAATTTATTAATAAACTATAATAAAGCATTATAATAATATTATAAAAGCTTTAAGCTTTAGTTTTTTTTAAAATAAAGCTTTTATAAAATAAAAAACTTATTTAAACTTTTTTTTATAACTATATTTATAAGTGAGTGGGCACCCTAACTGAGCGGATATTTTAAAACACTAAAATTAACTTTAATAGCAAAATAATCCATAACGCAGTAATAAAACTATATAATTTTAGACTAGGAAGAATCTTTAGATTCTGTTTATTTTACTATATAGGTTTATATGTTATACTCTGGCTAGCTATAGTTACTATAAAGCTTTTTTTTTACTAAGCTAATATTTATAATACTTTATATAGAGAACTTTTTATACTCTTTTAATCTACTAACGCCCTTAGGACCTAGTAAATTAGTTATATTACTAAAAGATAGTTTTTTTTTATACTATAGCCACTTTCTTTTACGCTTCCTATATTATATAAGAGTATTATTATACTTCTAAAAGGCCTTAACTTCTTTTTATACTAATACTAATTTATAGGCAATTATTACAGCGCCTTTCTGCAGCTAATTAAGTGATTTAAAAATAGAAATAAGTAAAAAAAACTTATAGTTAATAATTCTCTCTTAAATTAATATTATTTACTTATTTAATTTCTTTACGTTTAATAGTGTTTTGTACTTTTATAGGGTGTTTTCTAATAGTAGTGTTAATAAAGTATAAAGAGGTTATATAATCTTAAATAAAATAGTACTAAAATTAAATAGAACTAAACCAGCTTCTTAAAAGGCTCCTTAAATATTATTCTCTATAAATACTTTATAAAAAGTAGTTTTAAAGGCTGGGAGGAAGTTTTTTTTAGTTATATAAAAATTACTATAACATAATAATTCTATAACCTTATAAGAATATATTTTTTTTAATAGTTTAAAATAACTTACATCAAGCAGCTGCAGCAGGTGCGATGAGTGTAAGAGTATATAAAAAATAATAATTTTATACTTCTTATATAGATTTTAAAACGTAATTAACTAGTAGCTTTTATAGCTATTAATAATAAGTAATTAGTATATACCCTAAGTATATAACTTTATTATGTTATTAAAGTGCTTTAATTATGTAACTCTAATCTAATTATTTATCCAGCTATTATAAAAGAAATTAATTTTTTAATTATAAGATATTTTATACTTATTATACTAGATAGTAATATGCACTTTGCCTGTGAAGATAATATATAGTAGAACTAGCTAGCCTAATATATTAATCACCTATATTATTATAATCTACTTTTTATTACTTAGCTATACGTACTAAGTCTTACTAGCTTATCTCTTAAAGCTAGTTATTATTATAAAAAAATATATCACCCCCATCATAAAGCCCGTTTCGTTAAAGTTGTAGATATTTTTATTTAGGATATTATACTTCTCCTTCATTACCTTAACATGCTTAAACTAGGGGTTGAGAATCTCTATACTTTCCTATATTACTTAAGTATAATCTAGAGAACATATTATAACCTTTTTAACTTTCTTATAATAATTAATAAAGTTATTTGTTTAGTTCTTATCTATAGAATCTCTATCTCTTGTCCCTAGTAAATTATCAGCTATTACGTGTATCTAAATCCTTATAGGGGGGAATCCTTATTTATTAAGGTTAAGAATACATTAAATAATTACCTGCTTTTCTATTAAGGTAAGTTTCTTCAAATTAGCTTTACATTTATTCTAGAAAGTAATTCCTTTAAGGGCGTGTTGAATTGTTAATCTAGAGATACTATAAATTATAAAAGCGCGTTTTTAGCTCATTTTTTCGCGTCCTTTAATAAATTAAATAGTTAAGATAAGATATAAATAAATTCTAGATTATATAGAGACCTAGTGTTACTGCATTATAGGTGTAAAGTAGGTAAGTTAATTTTAGTATTCTAAAGTACCCACTCAGTTAGGGTGCCTATTTACTTATAAATATAGTTATTTCTTCTTATTATAAATAAAATATAATTTATATTCTATAATTCTTAGCATACTCTAAGTAGCTACTATTTCTTAAAGAGGCTATAAATATAATAGTAATAAAGCCTAAAGTTAGTTCTAAATTTAAATTAGAAAATAAAATATTTATACTAAAAGAAATTATAAGTTCTTACTAAAACTTAGTAATTATTATGCTTATATAAATCTATAAATCTAATTAAGAGACCAAAGAGTTTTAATTAGTATACTTTTTAATTAAAAAGTATTTTACCTTAAATTAAGTTAAAAAAGGCTTGTATTATTACTTTAAAAAAGCTATTACTAAAATATTAATTACAAACATTTACTTTACATACTTAGTTTATTTAGACTAGAAATATTATGTAAATATAATTAGAAAGAAATTTCTTTTTATTTAGTATTATACTTAGTACTAAATAACTCACGCTATTACTAAAAAAAAAAACTAGATTTTATAAAAATTTATTATAAATTTCTTTTTTTAGTAGAAAAAGGCTTATACTAACTACTATTAACTTTATAGTTTAAATAAGTTATAAAATAAAAAGTCTAATAAAGAAGTAAAAAACCTACTAGTACTATTATATTATATATTACTTATAGGCTTAAATTCTGTAGTTTAGTAGCTACTTAATATAAGTACTAATATTAATATATAAAGTAAAGTTTATAATAACATACTTTAGATAGTATTAAAAAGAGATTATAAGTAGATTATTAAGCTATTACTTAATACAGGTGCTAACGTTAACACGTAGAGTAGAAAATATAATAATATACTTTAAATAATATAAAAAAGAAATTATAAGTAAATTATTAAGCTATTACTTAATATAAGTACTAATATTAACACTAAGAGTGTTTTAAAGACGTAGTAATAATAGTAATATATATATATTTATTTTTATAATTTCTATGCTATAAAGGGGGCTGAAAAGTAGTAAATATTTATATTATAAAAAGTCCTTATTTAGAGTATTCTAGACATTATCTTTACTTTTATAGAATTTTAGAAAACTTAATAATATATACGCCAAAATTCTAGTTAAAGCTACACTAGTATAAAAAAGTAATTTAAATAAGCTAAATACTCTTTTTATTAGAGTTAATATAACTTTAGGCTAAATATAATATAACTATTTATTCTAGCTACTTTTATATAGTATTTATAATTTAAGAGAATTACTACTTACCTAATAAAGCTATAATATAAACAGTTATACTATATTTAATTTAAAGCTATATTAACTTTAATAAAAAGAGTACTTAACTTAAGTTATTTTTTTATAATAAGAATAGCTACTCTAGCCACACCTTTATAAAAACTTACTTTTTAAAGTAAAAAAATAAAAATAAAAGAACAGTAGTTAATAGTAGTTAACTATAGTTAGTATTAAAACTAATAAATAAATTTAGCTTTATGTTAGTATAACACTACTATATTTATTAACTATATATAAATTTATATAGTGTAAATAAGTTAACTAGCTAGTTAGAAATTTCTAATAATTATTATTATAATTACTACTTAGCTAAAGGAGTCTAACAGTCTTTTAACTAGTATTCTTAAATTTATTAAGAGTTAATAGTATAAAAGATAAAGAACTACAAAAGAAAAGATTTTTTTACTTAAAATAAAGTAAATAAAACTTTAAGAATCTTTTAATAAAAATAACTTAATTATGCTAAGAATATAATTGTACTCTAAAATAAAGCTAATAAAAGTTTAGTACTAAAAAAGCCTTTTAAAATACTAGATATTAATAAAAAATAATAGTAATTTTTATACTTTCTTATAGTTTTTAAATAAATCTGTATATTACTTTTTAAGCTAAACAGCTTACTGCTTCTTTTAATACCTAGTAGAATCTATAATTATAAAAATAATATAATATATTTACTATATATATTATTTTCTTTATCTATTAACATTTTACTTAAAAGCAGCTATTATATAAAAAATATAGTAATAAAAGTAATAAAATAAAATATAATAAAAATATAAAAGAAGTTAGTGTTAGTATTAGTAAGCTTTTATTAATAAAAATAAGTAGAATAGTACTTCATTTCTAGCACTCTTTTAATAATACTAAAATTTAATTTTATATAAAAAAATTTAGTATATTTAAATTAAGGAAATTAGAGTAATTTTTATAAATTATTTTTCTTATAATATATACTAGCGCATCTGTACTGCACCTAGTATCTAATTTAAAAAAGAAAAAATATATTATTTTATATTATATTTATTTTTTCTTTATATAAGTATAAGCACTGTTGGTTTAACTCTAATTATAATAAATATATTTATTTATATAAGTGTATATTACCTTTATTAAGTTACATATTACTATTAATAGTATAAAGATTATTATTGCTTATAATTTTATCTCTATTTTTATCTTTCTTATTCCTATTATTATTTAAATAAATTGTGTTATAGTTAGTAGCTTTATTATAATAACTACTCTTCTAATTTATACTTTAATATATTAAGTTTTATTAAGTATATAAGTTTAGTATACTACTATTATTATATTAATATCCTAGTAATAATTATAAATCTAGTAATATTTAGATTATATAAATAACTTAGCCTTTGTTACTAAGAATATTACGTTTAAGTACTAATAAATTTAGAAACAATTTTAATATTATATTACTATAATAGATAATTACCGTAATAATTAGTAAGTTTTTAAATACCTAATAAAACATAATATTAGTTAACTAATAAGCTATATTATTACTTAGTTTATAGTTAATACTAGAATTATATACTACTCTTATTTCTAGAGAGGATGTTTAGAAAGAATTAGACCTAATTACAATATTTATTTTAAGTCTAAACTAGTACTATAATAGAGGTAACTTTAGTTATTATAATAATATTATAAACCTTATACTTTTATTTTATAGTTTAAAATAAGTTTATAATAGACTATACTATTTTTATTTTTATTAATTTTCTTAACTTTATTATTACTGTTATTGCTTTTATTCTTATTTCTTTCTAAATTTAGACTAAAGTCTTAATTAGTTTCTTTTTATTTAAATAAAGAAATTAATTATTTTAAGAAATATAATAGCTTTATATTTATTATGCTCTTATAATATTTACTATTACTATTATTTTATAAATTAAAAAGGCCGTTTTAGAGTAAGTCTAAGATATTAATATTATTATTTTTATTACTATTATTTTTATTACTAGTATTTAGATGATTATTAACTTTAAGAAATAAAAGGTAACTACTATAGGCTTATAGCAGCATTATTATTACTATTAATATTAGTATATATATAAAACTAAATATAAAGCTTTTTATTTATAGCTAAGCTAACTATTTTTTTACTAAATAAAAGTCTTTTAAAGCTAATATTAAGGTATAATCTAGCACTTTTATAAAAAAGGTAATTATATTAGTAAATAGAGTATACTTCTACTTATATATTATAAACAGCTAGTTTATTATACTAACATTATTATAACGTTTATTTTACTCTAGAAAACTGTCTTTAAAGGCGTTAAAATAGACTTCTTAAGTCTATAGAATAGTTACTTACTATTATATATGTTTTCTATATTCTCTATAAAGAATACACATATGCTAGCTATATTTAAGTTATTATTCTAATATTTTTATAGTTTACTATTAGATTAGATATTATTTATACTATAGTTTACTTCAGCTATATTATTATCTAAAACTAAAAAAAATTCTATTATTAATTAGTAAATTAGTGTTATAATATTATTAAAATATCTACCTAGACTACTTTTATTAAATAATCTATTTATAGTTAAGTCTATTTTCTTAATATCTATAGTATAATTTAGCTCTTTTTAACTAGGCTAATAACTTTATAGTATTTATAGAAAAGAAATAGTACTAAAATTATCTTTATTATCTGTATATATATATTAGCTAGAATTTATTAGCTTAAAGCTAAAAATACCTAAAAATAATAAATCTAAAAAGCTAGTAGCTTTTATTATAGCTAATAGTTTTAAATTTAAAGAACACAATATATTAGAGTCTAATAAATTAATTAAAAAGTTATTAATATTAGTGTACTCTTTATTATATTTGTAGAAGCCATTTTTATAGAAGTTATACTTTATTATATTAGGCTCATTTTTAGTCTTAAGCTTAAATTTTATTTTGTGCTTAAGTACTAAAAAATTAAAAGAAATATATTTTATAAAAGAAAGTAAAGTAGCTAGTAGAAAGGTGCTAATAATAGCTATTATAATAAAAAATTTACTAAGTTCTGTAGTTTAAAGAAATAGAGCTAAATTTAAAGGTTTAAATATATAACTATTTTTTCTAACTAAGAATTATTACTTACTTGTAGTAAAATTATAAAAAGTTTATATAAATACTATATTTTAGCTTAAGGTAGTACAACAATAGCTATCTAAATTAAAAGTAATAAAAATAGTATTAAAAAGTCTATTATCTATTAGTATCTTTGAAATAGGTATTATGGAAAATATATTATAACATAACTCTTTTAGTAATTAGTTAGTAAATATTATAAAATATTCTTTTAATAATTTTCTATATATTTCTACTTATCTATTTACGTTATAACTTGCCGTCTACTTTTTATAGCTAATATTTTAAAAGAAACTACTAATTACTAGCTAATATTTAATTATTAGGTAACTCTACTTTTTTTTTAATATAAAAATAGGGTTATATTAAATAGCATACTAACACATAATTCTTACTAAAAGGAATTTTTTTTTAGTTAAATAGTTAATTTTAAGAGCTCTATTTATTTCTTATAGCCTATTTAATATTATTACTAAGTTATTAACTATTAGCTTTTAGTTTATAGCTTTTATATAAATTATACTATAGCATTATAATAATACTAGAAATTAGATACTTTATATAAAGTAGAATATCCTCATAAAGCTATAATAGTATAGTATAAGTTATAAAAATAAAATATTTTTTTTATATAAAGAACTAGCTGCATTATTACTAAGAAATCTAGTTTAAACTTAAAATAAGTAATAAATTACAAATTAGCTAGCATATTTAACTAAGAAACTATTAATATAAAGTATAATATAAAATAATTATAGTTAATATAATAGCATAAGTATTATGCATGCTTTGTGTTATAATCTATTATTTATATTTTCTAGTTTATTAAGAATTTATATTGCTTTAAATAACGTTGCTAATTACTAGCTAATTTTTAATTATTAAATACTTTTTAACTATAAACAATACTATTTAAATAATATATAAATACCTAATTTATGCTGGAAGTGTCTTATTTTAGTTAAAAAGTTAATTTAAAAAGCTCTATTTATATTTTAGCTACTAACTTTTAGATATTAGTTTTCTATTAATTATATTATAATGTTATAGCTATATTAGATACTTCATACAGAATAAAGCTTTCTATAAGAGTTATAATAATAATATAAAAATTATAAAAATAAAAGTAATGCCTTATATGTAAGAAACTAGTTGTATTACTATTAAAAGATTTAGCTTTAGTAAAATATAAGTAATAGAGAGCAGAATTAGCTAGTATAATTAACTAAAAAACTAAAGTAACAAAATATAATATAAAATATTTAAAGTTAAGATAATAGTATAAGTGTTATATATTCTTTAGCTAAAATATATATAAAGTAGTGTATAATAAATGCTATTAATAACTCTAAAAAAAAAATTTACTTAAATAAACAGACTAGTATTAACTATATAAACTAGTAGAAAGTATTTATTTTTTTAACTATAACTACAACTCACACAAGAAAAGAAAGTAAAAGTTAGAAAAAAAAATAAAAATATATAAAAAAGATAGAAATATATAGTCTATAAATTACTTATAAATTAAGTCTAAAAGTAGCTTCTAATAGTGTTTATAGTATATAAAAGCTAGATAATACAGTCTATATAAAAGTAAGACCATAATAAGAATTAAGTAAAGAAAAAAAATCAGAAATAAAATAAAAGCTATAGTAGAGTTTAAAAAAATGCCTTATAATAAATAATTAAAACTTAATAAGAGTAGCTAGTATAAAAGGAACGTAAGTAAAAAAAAAAAAAAAAAACTAAGTAAAAAAAAAAGATAAGAAGAATAGAAAATAAAAAATAGAAAAGAGAGAGCTTTTTATAGTAAATATTAAGTAAAATTACTAGTTTAAATATAATATAAAAACTATAAGCAAAGCCTGAATTACTTAAATAAAATATATTTATTTCTTAATACAGGCTTACTGTTCTATTATTTACTATTTAAATTATATAATTTTCTATAAGCTATTAGCTTATACTTATATTTAGTAAAAAATAGTAATTTATTTATTATAAATAATTTTACACTATTATATATAAATTTAGCTAAAAGTAATAACTTAACTTAATTCTTTTAAAAATAACTAATATAAGTTCTTAAATATTATTTTAGAATTTAATTTGTTTACTTTATTTGCCTATTTATTTAAAAATAAAAGCTTATTTTTTAATTTTAATTTAGCTAAAAAGTTTTTAAAAAAATAATATATAAATATTTTATTTTAATTAAAAATAAACTTTTTAAATATTTTGTATTTTATTATAACTATTTTTAAAACCTTATAAACTAGGTTTTTTATTAATAAATTTATAACTATTAAAATAAAGTATGTATACTTAGTTAATTTTTTTATAATTACTAGTATAGTATTATATTCTTTATTTATTTTTAGCTTTTTAAATAAGAGTAATTCTATAATAAAGTTTATTAAAACTAACTACTATAATTATTTTAGTACTTTTAGTAGTTATAAAAGTTTATAAAACTTATATTATACTAGTTTATTTTTTTATATTTTAGGTAAGTTTTAATTACTTTTTTAATTTATTATTTTAGCTCTTTATTATAGTAATTTCTTAAAATTTACTTTATAGTTTTTTCTACTTTTTAATATTTATATATAATAGGTCTATAATTTTTTATAATTAATTTTTTATGTAGCTATTTTACTGCATAAGTTTATTTATATATTAAGGCTATAATTTTATTAAATTTTAAAATTCTAGTAGACCTAATTTCTTATCTTAACTATTTATTAATTTTTAATAGTTGTAATTATTACTAAATGTAGTTAATTATATATTATAAATTTCTTTAATTTTATTAGTAATATTATACTAAATATTAACTTATATTTTTCTATAAAATTTAGTTATTAGCTAAGTATATTTACTACTTTATTTTCTAATTCTTTTTAATAAAATATCTTGAAATTATAAATAACTAAAGTCTTTATTTTACATATTTATTTTCTATTAAGCTTTTTTATTATTATAAAGCTTATTAAGTTCTTATAGTTTAAATATAGTACTACTTAGTACTTAATTTTTTAAAGTAAACTTATTATTTTTTTAAAAACTATTACTATTATTATTATTACTATTATTATTATTACTATTATTACTATTATTATTATTATTACTACTATTACTACTACTACTACTACTACTACTACTACTACTACTACTACTACTACTACTACTACTACTACTACTACTACTACTACTACTACTACTACTACTACTACTACTACTACTACTACTACTACTACTACTACTACTACTACTACTACTACTACTACTACTACTACTATTACTACTACTACTACTACTACTACTACTACTACTACTATTACTACTACTACTACTATACTATTACTACTATTATTACTACTACTATTACTACTATTACTATTACTACTACTATTACTAC